>JAKWBJ010000180.1:3767500-3928222 GCA_023159175.1 Wohlfahrtia magnifica | reverse complement strand
GCAACATTTTTTTGTCAGAAAAGATATTGCCATAAGCACATAAACAAGAAATTAAATTGATTATGTGTGTCCATGTGGTAAGGTAGGTAAGACACCCGCCTACCAGCCAGAAGGTCCTCGGTTCAATACCAGGCCAGAACATCTGAAAAGAGAAAAAAGTTTTTCAACAGCGGTATCACCTCATACCATTAGCTAGTAACTGGTTATAAGTATTACTACTATTGAAAACTTCTCTCAATGAATTTTCCGTTCGTTTGCTGTAGGTCCCTTCCAATGAGTCTAACAATAGAATCGGGTGCAGCTCACTAAATGAGAGAAGCCCCCGTGTTCCTTCATGGAATGTAATGGGAATTATATATATGGGAATTATATATATATATATATATATATATATATATATATATATAATTTCCATTACATTCCATGAAGGAATGTAATATATATATATATATATATATATATATATATATATATATATATATATATATATATATATATATATATATATATATATATATATATGTATATATATATATCCGACTGCAATTACTTTAAATGCAATCAAATTTTTGTTGAAATCATTTGATCTTAAAAAGTTTTTGTTGAAATTATTTGATTTAAAAAAATTTTTGTTGAAATCATTTGGCTTTATAAATTTTTTTTACAATCATTTGATTTAAATCCATTTTCATGCTTATTTGAGTTTTTGTTGTTTTTGCATATATATTAAGTACATAATTTATCTAAAATAATTGTTGTTTTGTATTTGTATCTAGTTAAAAAAAATTTATTTATTAATGTATGCATAAACATATTAGTACAACTTACCATTTTCCTTTAAATATCTAAGTTTTCTGCTTTTTGTTACCTTATTTAAAAACTTTCTTTTTTAACGTTAAGTTTTATTTTACACTTGCTAAACCCTTTTGTGATATAAATTATTTAAAAGGGTTCACTTTTTATTTTATTTTTTTAATTTTCCCTAAATTCTGTTTACTTGTAAACTATTTTACTCTTTAATATGTTTTAAATGTTTGAATAGTTGATATGGTGCACAAAATCGTAAAAATGACGATAAATCGTCAAATCTGGCAGCACTGTATCTGCATATTACCAAAAAGTTCCTGATTCAATATAATAGAGAACTTTTTTTTAAATTAAAATTTTCAATAATTTAAATTTTTGTCTTTTGTACAAAAGTTCAGACTAAAATGATTTTTTGCCAAACTATTTTATTTAGCATATTTCAATTGGTACCGTTTTTTTGAGGAGATGTCAAGGTCGCCAGTGTTAGTTATGGCACTTATGTTTAAAACCAAATTTCTGACAACCGTCTGTAGACGGTCTTAGGTATTTAAGGGTTAAATTGTCTTATTAAAGTACCTTACTTAACGAACACACAAAACTTTGTGGACAAAAATATTGAAAGTGCCAAAAATACTTTTATTTCTGAATATAGATTTTTCTAGTTACTGTATTTCATTCGAAATTTAGTATTGATGTAACTAGTCAAAGCAAAGAAATTTAGAAAAAACTCTCCTATAAAATTTGTTTTTGTAACATATGATAATTTTGCGCAAGAGAGTCGATATCTACGAATATAAAGTATTAGGTATTAATTAAAAAGCGTACTTTTAGGAAATTTCTAACTTAGAAGCACTTTACACAATATATAATCGAAAACAGTTAAACGAAAATAAAAATTAGGATAATTGCTTTGCGAAGGATTAAGAGCAGCTTTTAAATTATTGCTTTCGAAATATTAAAAAAGTACTTTCTTTCGGTCATGTTGAGTATTCGAACTACTGTGTGCAATAATGAATTTAGCATCATTGAATCAACGACATAAGTATACGTATTTTTGTATTAATATTTAGCACCTATTTATCCGATTTCTTAAAATCAATTTCAATAGATTTATGCCTTGTAATTCCGTAGAATTCTTTGTGACTATAGCCATGTTATTCAATAAGCGCGAAAAACGAGAACAATTCAATTATACTTTACTTGGCTTCAAATCAGTTTTTATTTTTGCGATAAATTATACGCTTATACATACATCATGTTTAAAGATTTATTTTCTTTTTATGTATTTTTATACTTTTGAAGTTCATAATGAAAACAAAATATATATCTATGTATGTATGTAAGTATATATGTATGTTATTAAATAGACACTTTTGTTATCTGTGTTTAGAAATTGAAAAATACTGTACGTTCTATATAATAATGGTTATATGTATGTATACAACTAATCATTTGTTTACATATAATGTATTTATAATTATAATTTTGTTTCGCTTAAAATTAAAGTAATTAGAAGAAAGAAAAAGAACCAAAGCGACAATCATAAGCACACAATGACTAAAATACACATAGATTTACTGTATTTTTTCTATTTATTAAAAGTTTGTTTTCGTTACTATTAAAAAACACTTTAATATATTATCAAAAAGATAAAAGCTTGTAGATGGATTAAAAAAAATATGTACATACACTATAATAATTCCTAAATATATTTTTTTAAGTTATTATTTTTTAGATACATTTTAAACTCCAGTTTTCACTTAATGCTAATACACTTTGCTTAAGTTTGTGCAGATTTAAAGCACAAATTTTTGAATTCCTATATGTGGCATACACAAGCAGTTGAGTTGATGATGTGGCTTTAATACAGGATTTGATAAACGGATTTTTTTATTAAAGGTTTCTGCAGTATACGATACATTGTGTTGTTCGATGAGTTCTTATATTAAACTCGAATAATAAAATAAATTGCACAAGATAAAATAAATTGGTGCATTCGTTGTCGTATTTCGACATTTTTATAGTAGATTAAAAAAATTTTTGCTTGTTTTCTTCTTTAATCTTTTACAAAAAATGCCAAATAACGACTACGCCCATGATAAGGGTGAATACCTTGATTTTGCTGATAATATATGACTAATATCCCACATCTGTAAGCGAAGCAAATTGAACGATCTTGCTGTTCTCGCAAGACTATTGGTTGTTTCTTTTTTCAAACAAAAACTTTTTCGGTCATAAATATGGCAATTTTGATAAATTTAAATTATTCTCACTGGTGTATCTGAAGCAGCCATCTCAAAAATAAAATGACACAAGTCGAAATATGCTGACCTTGAGGCAAGCGTTAACTGTAGGTTAAGCGTTAAACTGTAGGTCGCCTTCAATGACTGAGTGAATGAGTGCAACTCATTGACTGACTTGGAAAATCGAAAATTGGAGTCTGCACTAGAACATTTGAAACTAATAATGAAATTCTATACAAGATGACGCATTGCAGCTGGTGAGTTAGTTATCATTTGGCTGTCAATAAATAAAGTTGTGTTAAAGCGAAAATAAAGTGTTGTATAAGCGAATATAAATTTGCTGTGACAAAGTGTATAAAAGTTATAGTGGAATAAATAAAAACTGTAAAACAACAACAAACGTGGAGTTTACTTTAGTTTAACGCAATTTAAATGAACTCAAACGTTTTAAAAAGGTTAAAACGTAACAGTATGTATACATTTGTTATAATACTTGCTTAGTTATGCTAAGGAATGACTCCCTTAAAGGGAGTTATTCATGGATTCTTAGAGAATAAAAGAGGCGATAACTATGTTCAGGCGGCGAAAAAACTGCAATTTGCCTCTAAAAATAATTATCTTCACTCTCAGATTTTTTCCTTCCTAGTTGTGGATCTGTCAGTGATAAACATGAAGAAGGATTCCATCAAGATATTACTGTAATAGAACAATAGTATAGGGACCGTTGGAATGAAACCATGATTGCGTATTTACTGTCCGTCTGTATAGGGATGCTCAGGAACTTACTTTCTAAGACGGGCCAAAAGAAAAAATTGTCAGGAATCTATCATGTGATTCTTTTCGTCCTATGTAACTTCACCTTTAAGGTAGAAGTACATACCACACGTTAGTACGCGTGTGAGCTCTAGACTTCTGTAAAAAAAGTTAAACTAGTGAATAATTTTTCAATGTATTAAAGGAAAGTAAATAAAAAAAAACAGCTAACAAAAAATGAATTTTGAAAACGTGTAGTGTAACTTGCAATTTTGTAAATTTTTAAACGCACGATAGTTGTCAACAAATTAACGCGTGTTATGTACTTTTACCTTTAGAATGTAAGTAAAATTCTAATAGAATAAGATTAGCTAGCTAAAAACTAGAGCCAATAATTTGGTTGCCATAACAGTTTTTTCTATTCTACTTTTTGTACTTGCTGCCCAGTGTAATTGTCAAGATTGCGTCATATTTTCCTTCCGAACTTGTTGTCGAACATTACTAATTAGTACACACCTAGTTTCTGTATAACAGATATGGAATATAAAAACAAAGAACACAGTAGTATCTTTCGGAGCAAACACACATTAAGGTTTAAGGCAAAATCTTAATACGTCTCACCAAACCTTTTTAATAATTGCAATAATAAAAACATGTAATATTCTTTCCCTTAAATAAACACAATAAAAAATTAGCAAATCTATGTTCTTACTATTTTAACCATATGTGTAACTAAATTTGTATTTTTTTTGTTTGCATGAAATATGTCTGTATGTTGTATGTATTAAAATGATGAATGCGATTGTTTTAAATAAAAGTGGAATTTTTTTTAAATGGTTATTAGCTTATTTTGTCCAAAAAATATAATTTAGATAAATAGAGAGAGGATATCATTCATATATTTTAGTTACTATTTGTGTTTGTTTATTGGAATCTATGTATGTTTTCTTGTTTCTGTTTATTTCAAATAACAAATGTTGATTTTAAAAGTTTTCACAAATATTGAGTTATGTTTAAATAGATAGAAACTATTCTTCGAAGTAGATATTCACATTTATTGATACTGTGCTGTAATAAAAATTAATTACCACCAACCATTCGAAGAATGTGTACTAGTTGTAGTGGTAGATCCATGTCCAGTACAATGAGCACTGCTGCCATTCAAATGAGAGCTTTGCTCCTCTGTTGATGCGCTTGAAATTTGTAGAGAACTAATATTTTGCACAAAACCCTCTAAGGTTTTTTCATCCAAAAACGGTGAAGTACGGTGGCTGGCTTTGCCATTTGGTCCATTTTGTATTATTAAATCTTTAAGATCCAGAATTGTATTCTGAGTTGTTTCGCCCGCTACTATTGCTCCTGATGTTGATGCAGTTTGTTCAAAATCATAATTCATTGAAGTTTCCATTTCATTCAAATTCAAATGCACATTGTTATTTGAAAATATTGTAGCTTCTACTTTAACAAAAAAAAAAAAATTAGTTAATTTCTGAATCATAAATTTATGAAAAAATATAATAAAAAAATAAATGTATTTGAAATATACATATGTATTTCGTATGCAAAATTTTTAAATAAAATACATTTCAAACTCATTTTAAAATGTATGACTATGGGAGTAAGAGCTTAGAAAACATAAACTACTGTGCAAAACAGAAACAACAATCAGACTATATGTACATTGCACTCGGGATAACGTCAACTAATTAAAACTGCGGGTGGAGATGTAGAAATTTAATATAAAAATATATTGGTAGTGTAGTTTACAGCGTTTTTATTGCTTATAAACTAAAGCAGAATAAAAATCATCGGAACAATGCAGACAATGCATATGTAACTTCATTTCTATAATACTTATAAGAGGAATCTTATAAGAGGAATCGGAACTAATTTCGTAAAATAAACGTATGTACGCACATAGTTTTTTAACTGTTACTGAGCTAAAAATATTTTTTACTTGGAGTTGCTGTTTTAGAAGTTTATGGTTTGGTTGACGTTTTAGAGTAGACAATGTTAGAAACAAAGGGTTGATGTTTTGGAATGTTGACGGAAACGATTGTTTCCGTTATCCCGAGTGCACTGCATATATGTATGTATATATTTGTATATGTATTAACCATCCAGTCTTGCAACAGGGGTTAAAGCAGCCATTGGAAAACTCTCTAATAGAAAAATAAATTACTACCAGCCGGTGAAGGACAAAAACGACAAAATACTCACAACACTAGAAGAATAAATAGCCTGTTGGCGAAAAAATTTTCAGGAAATTATAAATCGGCAAGAGATAGACACCTCTATTGGTACGAGTTAATCCAGATTTCGCACACTTCCAACCTACAAAAACAACTTTAATTTAAATTGCTAGCGCCATAGCACAACTATAAAATGGTAAATCTGTTGGGATCGACAATCTGTCTTCGAAATTTTACATGGTAAAATCTACTATTGTCGCCGATATTGTTGTTATACTGTACTTTTGCCCTTTTGTATTCCGTAAATAAAGACGACGCCGTGTGGATAATTCAAAGGTTTATTCAGGAATGAAACATAAAAATCAGTTTAATTTAAAATACAAAGCATAACAAAAAAAAGTATAGAAGAAAACAGAGTAGTAAATATTCGCATTGTCAAATAGAGTTGCATTGTATATGCACATTCAATTTCAACACTCCTCCTCAATGCTAATATTTATATTCTGATTCAAAATAAATATTAATTATTTAACCAAACCTAAAAGTTTTGAAAATCGTTCATGGTTAACCTTCTGCAGATTCTTGGTCAACACATCAGCAATCATATCATTAGTGCTGCAGTATTTCAAATGTATCAGCTTCTTTTCATATAAATCCCTGACATGGTGACATTTAATGTCTATATGTTTACTACGGGCATGATAGATGGGGTTTTTAACCAGTTGTAATGCTCCCATATTGTCGCCTTAGATTACAACAGTGTTGTTGTGTAATTGCATTTCCTTCAATAACTTTTCTATGTATGTTGCTTCCTTGGCTGCAGAAGATAGTGCCATATACTCAGCCTCAGTGCTTGATAAGGCCACTGATTGTTGTTTGCGACTTCCCATGAAAATACGGCTCCAGCTAAAAGGAAAATATAACCGGTATATGACTTACGGTCAATAGTATCTCCTCCACAGTCTGCGTCAACGTAACATCAGATTGGATGGCCAGTTTTACAATACTTTAGCTGCATCTCCTTGGTTTTGCCCAAATATTTTAGCATTCTCTTCAATGCTGTAAAATGCTCTATATGTGGATCGCTGTTCTTCTGAGATAGTTTTGATATAGTGCATGATATCAGGCCTGGTACATAAACCAATGTACATGAGAGAACCAACTAACGACTGATACTCAACCTGGTCAACTCTCTTGCAATTCTCGTTATTGCATGAAATTTGGAAGTTCGACTCCAAAGGTGTTGATACTGACCGACAGTTATCCATATTATATCGCTTCAGTAACTGTTCTATGCTTGCCCTTTGACTAATCGCAATTGATCCCGTTGGTCCATCTCTCTCTATTTCAATGTTCAAAAGATGGTTTACTGGCCCCTTGTCTACTACTTCGAGCCTCTTAGAAATTTCACGTTTTATAAATTTCATGTCATTAATATCAGAGCACGCAATTAACATGTCATCCACATATACTGCAATTATATTCACCTTATTCTTACTCTTTCTTATATAAAGGCATGGCTCACTCTCACACGCATAAAATTCAATTTCATTTAACAAAGAGTTAAACTTACGGTTCCACTGGCGGCCTGACTGTTTGAGGCCATATAATGCCTTTTTCAACTTCAATACATGATGTGGTCTTCTCTCGTCAACAAATTTTTCGGGCTGTGTAATATAAATGTCGTCATCCAGTTCACTGTTGAGGTATGCTGTGGAAACATCCATTTGGTGTAAGTGTAACTCGTACTCAGCTGCAAGCGCAAACACCATTCTTATAGTTTCGTAACTTACGACGGGAAAAAATGTTTCCCCATAATCTACTCCATAAACTTGCGAACAGCCTTTCGCTACCAACCTAGCTTTAAATCTTTCGACGTCACCTTCTTTGTTCCTTTTAAGCGAAAACACCCAACGACAACCGATTGCCTTTCGTTCCGGAGGAAGTTCAACCATGTCCCACGTTCCATTCTTCAAAAGTGCACTATACTCACTCTCCATCGCATTCCACCAAAACCTTGAATATTCGTTCGATAGAGCTGCATTAACGGTTTCGGGAACGTTTATATTTTCAGAGCACATTAAATTTACTGTATTGTATATTTTGCTTGGCCTACCTAGTGCACCTATGCGATTAATTTTGGGTCTTCCGGCTTTCTTTCTTTCAGGTAACACTTCAAATCCATAAAATTCATTAGCCAAATCCATAAAATTCATAGTTGCTTTCATCTTGGGTAACTTCTTAATATTCATTTTCTTATTATCATTTTGTTGTACTGCCGTTTTCGACAGTATTTCAATGTCAACAAATTCTCTTGTTTCCTTTTCAATGAAGTAAACGTCCCTGCTTACAATTACCTTACCAGTAACCCCGTCATATAATCTGTAAGCCTTGGCCGTGTCGGAATATCCGACCAGAATATATTCCTTACCCTTTGGTTCAAACTTATCATGCTGTTTCTTATCGAGGGCAATAGCAGTTGACCCAAACGCTCTTAGGTGCTTAACCACTGGTTTACGTCCAAACCAAACTTCATGCGGCGTTACATCACATAATGCTTTCGTGGGGCAGCGATTTCGTAAATATGCAGCCGTATTAATTTCCTCGGCCCAAAGATTTTCAGCAACGCCCCCAACAACCAGCATGCATCTCGCCATTTCGACCAACGTGCGGTTGAACCTTTCCGCAACGCCATTTTGTTGGGGTGTATAGGGAACGGTCAACTGCCGGACAATTCCAAGTTCCTTAAGGTACTCATCAAATGCTCCATTTACAAATTCAGTACCGTTGTCACTGCGCAATATTTTAATTTTCCGATCAGTCTGCCGCTCAACCTTGGATTTAAATTCTTTAAATTTCCCGAACACCTCGGATTTATTCTTAAGAAAGTAAACGAATACATATCGACTCTTGTCATTGATGAACGTCAACATATATTTTGCACCGCCACTGGATGTTGTATTCATGGGACCGCAAACGTCACTGTGTATTATTTCCAGCAAATCATTGGCTCTGTTCTCCGAATGTTTAAATGGTCTAACACTGCATTTACATTGCAAGCAAACCTTACAGCTTACATTATCAGGGATGGTCAGTTTCACGCCGAAAATCATTTCTTTATTTATCAGTTGTCTCAAGCTAGCAAAATTCATGTGGCCAAAACGTTTGTGCCATTTCATCGTTTCCTCAGTGGTTTCACATGAAAATAAACATTTATTATTATTTACACCACACAAAAATAAACCGCTGACTCTTTTGGCAGTTAACCAAACCTTACCACCTTTTCTTTTCAAAGCCTTTGTGTCGTCGAAAGTTACAGTACAATCATTACTTATTGCTTTTGCAACCGAAATAAAATTGCATTGCAAACACGAAACATATAGAACCTCTTTCAATGTTAAGTCAAACTCCTTAATGTAAACTTGCCCTTTTCCTTCAGTTTGTATTCTGTTACTACCAGCAATTATAATTTCCTCTTTATGTTCTTCAAACTGATCAAACATATTGCGGTTGCAACACAAATGCGCCGACGCGCCGCTGTCAACACACCAAATGTTATTTCGTAGTTCACAGTCATTTGAAATAGAAAAAGCACGATGTGTTCGATCATCTTTCTGTTCTGCTTTTGCACCCTTTTCTTTCATTGTGCCGCATAGTGACCAATTCTGCCACAACTAAAACATTTGAAGTTTGATTTTCTTCGAGTACCGTTGTTTTCGTTTGTATTGTTGTTGCTTTTCTTATAACTGTTTCGTTGATTGCCTTTCTTTTCTTTCGCCATAAAAACTTGCACACTACTGTCCGCACCTGTAGTTCCATTGTCGTTTACCTTTCTACGTTCCCCTTCTTCAATTAATTTAACCTTTAGTGTAGATAATTTCGGAAGGTCATCTCTCGCCTCAAGAGCCACCACAAGGTTCTCGTAAGATTTTGGTAGACTAGCGATTAACATAATTACATACAACTCCTCCTGAAGGTTGACACCGGTTTCTGCCAATTTGTCAACAACTGTACCAAAATTACATATGTATTGTTGAACACACTCATCTTCTGACATGCGGGTTTGTAGAAGCTGTCTAAACAACGTAACTTTACGCACGGGTCCCTTTGGACGATATACCTCCTTTAATACTCTCCAGGTATCACTAGACGTTTCACACTTCTTTATGTGAGCTATTTGCATTGGGGTTGAACAAAATATTATTGTTGCTGTTGCCTTTTCATCTTTTGTAACCCACTCTGCCACCGCAGCAGCATTCGTAGCAGTTGGCTCAGGCTTTGTCAAACTTCCTGACACAACGGACCACAAATCCTGGTGTATAAGCATACTTTTCACTTGTAGACTTCAAGAGTCATAATTCGTGTGATCCAGTTTTGGTATTTTAAACATAGAGGCCATTTTCACTCAATTAATATTTTCTTACTTGAAACTATTCTTTAATGCCACTGGGTCCATAACCTGTTGTTATAATGTACTTTTGCCCTTTTGTATTCCGTAAATAAAGACGACACCGTGTGGATAATCAAAGGTTTATTCAGGAATGAAACATAAAAATCAGTTTAATTTAAAATACAAAGCATAACAAAAAAAGAATAAAAGAAAACAGAGTAGTAAATATTCGCATTGTCAAATAGAGTTGCATTGTATATGCACATTCAATTTCAACAGATATACTTCAAACGTTATTTCATAATATATGGCACACAGAACCTATTTATTTCATAAGAATGGAAGGAAAGTCTAATCAGAATTCCGAAAAGGGAAGCATGGAGCAGGTAATTGCACTAACTAATAGATGTAGCGGTGACTAGATAATTAGAATTCGACTAGTATAGAACAGTGTAACGAATTTAACACCACCATTTATCTCATCTATGTTGACTTAGAAAAATTTCTATATAATTGGCCGTAATGCCACTTTCAAGAGGTATCCCAGATAAAATTATAAATTTAATTAAGGCAAAGTATAGCGATTGAAAAGCGCGTGTAGTGCACGGCAGACTTGCTAGTGAACTATTCGACACACTATCAAGCGTTTCCACGATAATTGGATCTACGCTCCGGAACTACTAGTCGGCCAAGGATTGTCAACCCATCTAAAGCTGTTTTTTACCCATGGAAGAACTTTCAGCAATAACAGAGCTATTACAACAACAACACACTATCAGAAATCAAGCCATGATGCTTGCTGCCACCATTACTCTTTGTGGTGACGCTAGATGTAGTACTGGAGGAAACAACTGTGATGCAGAAGTGGATACCATTAAGGGTTAACGAAAGCCTAAAAGATTACGTTTATTTGAACGACATAGTACTAGTCGCAGTTAAAACAGAACATATACAAGAGAAGCTCAATATAATAAATTGCAAAAAGCCCATTTAATACTGCCAAAAACAGATTGATCAGAATTGAATTTACAAGGGAGCAAGTAAACTGAGGTATACTTTTATTGGAATACCATACTCTTTTCTGATTAATCTAAATTTATATGAGACGTTCTTATGGATTTAGCATGTTAAGCTGAATAAAAAGAACAATGTATTAATCCTCGATATGCCAAAGACACGGTAAAACATAAAGAAGGAAGTGTTTTAGTCTAGGAATAAAATTCTAGCCATGGAATTGGGCCAATACACAAAATAAAGGGTGTAATGGATCGATTCGTCTACAAGGATATCTTGGAATACATCGTGATACCGAATGGAGATATCAACGGGACAACAATCCAAAATGCACAGATAAATAAGTAAAAGAATGTTTTGCACGCAAACAAATCAATGTTTTGAAATGTTTAGCACAGTCGCCAGATTTCAATCCTTCAGAAAATCCGTGGGATATTTTATATCTCAAAATAAACCGCGATAATTGCAGAAATAAGGACGAACTTTATTGACTAGTCGAAATTGCATTGAATGAAATTTCTGGTGAAACATCATCGAATCTAATCGAGGCAATAACGTGAATATGTAAAGGAACTTTAAAAAAATAGCCATTATTTCTTTTAAAGTAAAATTAATATTTTAAGTGAATTTATTGAAGACATGCTTATGTTCTGTAGCATTCACAAAACTGCGTTCAGCGTACAAAATGATTTTTTCTAAGTTAAATAGGAATATTCTTTGTTTTGTGAATTTAGATGATTAACTTTGTTATTGATACATTTTGCTTTTGTTATTGATACATTTAGTATCAACCAAATACTGTCCAATACTGTAAATAAGGCGAAATTTGCATAATAAATTTTATTGTTATGTCGGAAATACACTCAGGTTCAACAGGATAGAACAACCTTATTTTTATAAAAAAAGTACCATAAATCGCAAATACAGACAGAAACAATAGGTGAAAATTATTTTTTAAACAAGTAGCAGATACTTTAAATGATAAATTAAACTCAAAAATCAAACTCAAGCTCATTTTATTGTTTCCTATGTTTCAACCACTTTCAGCATTCATTAAGATCGGTCATCCGTTACGATGAATTTTTATAAAATTTGAATAAAATTAAAGCTAAAGCTAGTGACTATAGTTTACTAACTTAAAACGGGTGGAAAGGGACGTAAAGCTCCTTGAAAATGGGTAAAATTTATGTTTACCACTTTGAAGGATGTTTTCATCAGAAAATCGCTAAAAAAAAAAAATGGATAGACATGATGTGACAATAAAGTATCTAAAAAATCGTAAAACCTATAAAAAAAAATCCAAAAGAGTGTAGCTTTAACGTCGCAGGACAAACAAAAAATTAGGTGCTTCAAATTCAACTCACTTGACCTCTAAAATGAATTATTTTTAGGTTGAGTAAATGTAAGTAAATCAGTATTTCGACATACTACATATTTTAGTCAATCTACTATTACGAATGTTGAAGGAAAAGCTTCAAAAGAATACAACTCGCTAACAACATCGCCTTGAATTTATAAAAGATCATATGAGGTAGAATGCCAAAAACAGTTGAGCGATAAATATTGGCGAAAAGTCGTTTAATCGAATGAAAAACAATTTTGCTTGGATGGCACCATGGCTATTACTATTAATTTAATGGTATTACCAAATAGCATAGTACGTAAAAACTCAGCTCGTGAGCAGCATTTTCTTTGGTTCACTCGTTTTATAACTCGTGCTCGTGAGTTTTATTTTTAATTTGTGAGCACGAATCAAAAATTTTTTGAGCGACTCGTAAGTGCATTTTAACAATCTTTAAAATTTGTGCTTTCGAGTTTTAATCTTTAACTCGTGAGTACGAATTTTACACTGCGAATGAATTAAAACTGAGCAAAAAAGAATAAAAGAGAAGTAATTCATTTCAAAGCATGTTGTTTGTGTAATATTAAATGCGTAATGCCATGCATTCATGGCAGTGGTGTAGTGGTTAGAGTATCGGCAGCCAACTCAAACAACCCAGGTTCGACCCCAGCAGAGGGAAAAATTTAATTGCGGTTTTAGAATATTTCATTAAGAGATTGCGGTTTTAGAATATTTCATTAAGAGACTTCAACCCCTCCGGACCAAAACATTCAAAAGAAGCCTCCCTGACATTCCAGCTTTACCTCTGGCGACGATGGCAGTCATCACAAGAATGGTCAGGATAAACGCCACCTACTGGGAAAAACGGCAGTGCTAAGTAAGGATCATCACCAACACACTTAGCAAGGATTCTCACGACCAACATACTTAGCAAGGATCCTCACCACTACACAATACAATACAATACAAGGCAAAATAATAATGGACAGGAAAATACGTCAACGACCTTCGGCATACGAAACAGGACGCGCGTTGCGCAATGGAATGTACGAACTCTTCGTGAAGCATCAAGGCCTGCACAACTTGAAGATCAAAAGTTGGCGTATAAAATCGAAGTCTTAGGGATAAGCGAAATAAGGTGGAATGGCAATGGCGAACTTATCACTGCAAATGGTAATACCGTACTCTACAGTGGAAGAACAAATGGCGGCGAAAGTGGAGTTGGATTAATAATATCAAAGAGAATAAAGAACTACAAGTAAAACATGGAAACCAGTATCGAATGGTGTAATAAAGGCTAGCTTCAAGGGTAGACAAGGTAGTGCAGTGCTATGCCACAACGGAAGACGCTGATAAACATAATAAAGATGAATTCTATACACAGTTAACATCCACGCTCACGGAAATTCGAAGAGGTGTTATCATCATACATATGGATGACTTTAACGCGAAAATAGATAGCGACAATACCAACATCCGGTCCACTATGGGAACACACGGTTGTGGAGTCAAGAATAAGAATGGAGAGCGACTAATAGAATTGTGCCAGACATTTCAACTAGTCATAGGTGGCTCCATCTTCCCGTATAAGGAAATACACAAGTATACCTGGACATGCCCGTCATCAGATAGACCATATGTGTGAACAGAAGATGGAGAAGCTCTTTATCGGATGTCAGCAATAGGAGAGGAGCTGACATCGGCAGTGACCACGAGCTTATCACTGGTGAAATCAATATTAAATTGAAATGTCAAAGAAACACCATCGGCTTTACCTACAAAGACTCCAGAATGATGCAATCAGGCACGCATTAACTTTGGCAATCCGTGAACGGCTACCAACAAACCAACGTCACTCATGGGAAGATATCAAAGAAATATATACTCAAGCCGCGGAGTGTAGTGCAACCAAACAGAAGAGTTTGGACTAATAACGCACAATGATGCAATAAACACAAAGATGGAGAGAACATTTCAATGAAATTAGTAACGTCACGAACACTACTAGGGACAGCGAAACAGTTGAGAACTTAGATGAGGAAAACAGTTTAAGAATACCATGCAACTCTCCCAATCTGAATGAGATAAAAGAGGCGATTGGTAAATTGAAAATTAATAACGCGGCAGGCGAAGATGGACTAGCAGCGGAAATTCTACGGCATTTGGACAATTGCAGACAGTATGGAGAAGCTCACATATATCCAGACGAACTAAGCTCAGAATATTCAACTCATGTGTTAAATCGGTACTGCTATATGGCAGTGAAACCTGGCTTGTATCGAATAACATCACACAGAAACTCTAGGTATTCATTAACAAGTGCCTCAGTATCATATGCAGAATATTCTGGCCTAACACCATAAGTAACACAGAACTGTAGAGCATGACTAATGAGGAACTAATACTGCAAAAGATAAGGAAAAGAAGGTGGGGATGGATCGGTCACACCATCCGAAAAAGTCCAGAAAGTATCACTAGAATGTCACTCGAGTGGAATCCTTAAGGCTCATTATCCAAGAACTGAGACAGAACATGGGAAGAGGCAAAGTCAACAGCTGTAAACCGTGTTAGATTGAGATGCTTTGTGGAAGCCATATGCTTCCGAGATGAGTAACGGAGGAAAAAAACCATAAATTCGTATGTGTATATTTTGTGCAGCGAGCAATAAGTATCATACACATGCATGTTTTATATTACACAAACAACATTTACTAAAAAGAATTGCTCATTTTCAACTCGTTTATATTCTTTTAGACTCTTAAACCAAAGTATACTTTTTATGTTAAAAAATAAATAAAATTGTATAATTGTACTTATAATTTTAAATAAAATTATATTTAAACGTTCTCATATAAATCTATAATTCTCCCGTCTTTTCAAATGCAAAATAAAGTTACAGAAACAGTTTTACTCTTACGTCAAAAGACTCAAATAACAGATAGTTCTCACAAAGAAAAATGTCAGAAACAATTTCTAGTGAGAAACGATTGTTTGTTTCAATTTATATCGTTTTTTTATTGTTTTTTGTTTCATATGAAAAGTTTATATTTTTTGTTTTACACAGTAGTACTGTATTTTCTAAACTACTAGTTTCAAACAATTCAACAGTTTTTGTAAAAACAAAATAAGATTTTTCTTACCATTGTTATAATCATTTAGTGAATCTCTATAATTGCCTCTATAGTGTCCTTGATTTGTTTGTCCAGCTGATTCATATAAATTTGTCGACGGGGGCCTATTGCCATAAACTGGAGTAATTTCCACATGATGCGCTGTTGGAGATTGGGCATTACGAGTAAAATTAGACTCGTTAACATTATGTATAGATACCTTAAAACCAAAAATATAAATATGAAAATTATTTGTATAGTTTTATAAATATTTTACACTTCAATTAGCTATAAGGTGTGCTTCAAGATGATAAGGTCACCTTAATATTTGCTCAATTCATCCAAACTATAAAATGTTACGTATGGTCACCTTATTAAAAAAAATTTACGTTCAAATAAGTGAATAATAAGCCGGTTTTGCTTATAATAATAATAATAAAAATAATAATAATAATAATGATAATAATAATAATAATAATAATAATAATAATAATAATAATAATAATAATAATAATAATAATAATAATAATATTAATAATAATAATAATAATAATAATAATAATAATAATAATAATAATAATAATAATAATAATAATAATAATAATAATAATAATAATAATAATAATAATAATAATAATAATAATAATAATAATAATAATAATAATAATAATAATAATAATAATAATAATAATAATAATAATAATAATAATAATAATAATAATAATAATAATAATAATAATAATAATAATAATAATAATAATAATAATAATAATAATAATAATAATAATAATAATAATAATAATAATAATAATAATAATAATAATAATAATAATAATAATAATAATAATAATAATAATAATAATAATAATAATAATAATAATAATAATAATAATAATAATAATAATAATAATAATAATAATAATAATAATAATAATAATAATAATAATAATAATAATAATAATAATAATAATAATAATAATAATAATAATAATAATAATAATAATAATAATAATAATAATAATAATAATAATAATAATAATAATAATAATAATAATAATAATAATAATAATAATAATAATAATAATAATAATAATAATAATAATAATAATAATAATAATAATAATAATAATAATAATAATAATAATAATAATAATAATAATAATAATAATAATAATAATAATAATAATAATAATAATAATAATAATAATAATAATAATAATAATAATAATAATAATAATAATAATAATAATAATAATAATAATAATAATAATAATAATAATAATAATAATAATAATAATAATAATAATAATAATAATAATAATAATAATAATAATAATAATAATAATAATAATAATAATAATAATAATAATAATAATAATAATAATAATAATAATAATAATAATAATAATAATAATAATAATAATAATAATAATAATAATAATAATAATAATAATAATAATAATAATAATAATAATAATAATAATAATAATAATAATAATAATAATAATAATAATAATAATAATAATAATAATAATAATAATAATAATAATAATAATAATAATAATAATAATAATAATAATAATAATAATAATAATAATAATAATAATAATAATAATAATAATAATAATAATAATAATAATAATAATAATAATAATAATAATAATAATAATAATAATAATAATAATAATAATAATAATAATAATAATAATAATAATAATAATAATAATAATAATAATAATAATAATAATAATAATAATAATAATAATAATAATAATAATAATAATAATAATAATAATAATAATAATAATAATAATAATAATAATAATAATAATAATAATAATAATAATAATAATAATAATAATAATAATAATAATAATAATAATAATAATAATAATAATAATAATAATAATAATAATAATAATAATAATAATAATAATAATAATAATAATAATAATAATAATAATAATAATAATAATAATAATAATAATAATAATAATAATAATAATAATAATAATAATAATAATAATAATAATAATAATAATAATAATAATAATAATAATAATAATAATAATAATAATAATAATAATAATAATAATAATAATAATAATAATAATAATAATAATAATAATAATAATAATAATAATAATAATAATAATAATAATAATAATAATAATAATAATAATAATAATAATAATAATAATAATAATAATAATAATAATAATAATAATAATAATAATAATAATAATAATAATAATAATAATAATAATAATAATAATAATAATAATAATAATAATAATAATAATAATAATAATAATAATAATAATAATAATAATAATAATAATAATAATAATAATAATAATAATAATAATAATAATAATAATAATAATAATAATAATAATAATAATAATAATAATAATAATAATAATAATAATAATAATAATAATAATAATAATAATAATAATAATAATAATAATAATAATAATAATAATAATAATAATAATAATAATAATAATAATAATAATAATAATAATAATAATAATAATAATAATAATAATAATAATAATAATAATAATAATAATAATAATAATAATAATAATAATAATAATAATAATAATAATAATAATAATAATAATAATAATAATAATAATAATAATAATAATAATAATAATAATAATAATAATAATAATAATAATAATAATAATAATAATAATAATAATAATAATAATAATAATAATAATAATAATAATAATAATAATAATAATAATAATAATAATAATAATAATAATAATAATAATAATAATAATAATAATAATAATAATAATAATAATAATAATAATAATAATAATAATAATAATAATAATAACAATTGTAATACCTTCTGATTAGATTAATTGCTTACTAATTACTGACCTTATCATTTTGACGCATTGTTTTTTGCACTTATTTACATAAATTTAAATAAACATAATATAACGGTACATCTCTAAGAGCAAAACCGGCTTATTATTCACTTATTTGAACGTAGAATTTTTTTTAATTAGGTGACCATACATAACATTTTATGGTTTGGATTAATTGAGCAAATATTAAGGTGACCTTATCATTTTGAAGCACACCTTAATACAAATAATGATTAAATACGTGACATATATATAGGTACATTACACCAACTAAAGATTAGTTTTTATCTGTCATTTTCCTTGAAAACTATAGTGTAAAAATATAGAGGCAAATATTTTAAAAACAAAAAAAACACTATTTTATATTGTAGAAACATTTTAGGAAACATTTTCCTTTATGTCAATATTTCGTAAAAAAAATACATTTAAAAAATAGTATGAAACAATGTTCAGATCATGATGAGGTTAAATAAGGTGAAGTTGTCTGTACAACAACTAATTTTTGTACAAAAAAAACATGCAATATTTTTTGTATATTGTATTGTAGATGTCAAAAAATTTCCATATAAAAAACGTAAACTAAAGTTGTATACAGTTAATCAGGTATGTGATGGAAAATG
Organism: Wohlfahrtia magnifica; assembly: GCA_023159175.1. Taxonomy (NCBI): domain Eukaryota; kingdom Metazoa; phylum Arthropoda; class Insecta; order Diptera; family Sarcophagidae; genus Wohlfahrtia; species Wohlfahrtia magnifica. Next base: position 3,908,851 of record JAKWBJ010000180.1, on the reverse strand, counting down.
ATTTTGATTGAAATTGAAATCGACAATATTTTTAAAGTCTTATAAATAACCAAACTAAACCAGTCTCGTATATTCAGGATTTATTTGAACAAAAACTTTAATTTAAACGTTTCAATAATTACTTGACTAATGAAACAAAACAATAAAAAAATCTACCAGATTAATAAAAACATAAATTTTTTCTTATTTCCTTATCCCACTTTTTTATTTTTGCGTTCTTTTGCTGTTATTTGTTAAATATTAATCAGATCAATTTGAATTAATAAAGAAATTTAAAAAAATCAGAAAATCAGTTTTTTAATGTTAAAATTAAAAAGAAAACTTTTTCACTATATTAAAATATTTTCTTGACAAACTGTACATACATACATATTTTTACAAAATAGTAAGTAAATTTTTTTCGACAAATATTTGCTTTAATGTGACTACGCCCCAATACTAATTGGCAATAATTGAGTAGTGTCAAGAATTTTTCAGAAATTATGTTCATTCAAAAATTTTCATCAAGAGCTAATTGTAATATTCCATCAATTCTGCTATCCGTGTGTATCCACAAACAAAGGCTCGGAAGGGGATATTGATAATCGTTTACAAAAGCCCGTGAAACATTTGGTCGTCTAAGATCAATTTGGAAATCATCCATATTATCTTTATCCACACAACCTTTGTATGTATGGCTGCAAAATATGGAATGATGCCATTCATAACATGCAATATATGCAATTTTTTGTGAATCGCTGCATATTTTCTGGCCAAGGACTGTATCTAATCATATGATCTGACAAAAAACATGTCAGCAACCCTTATCGAATTAAAAAGAGGCACGAGTGGCGATGGATTGGTCATACTCTTAGAAGACAATCAAGCGACATTACCCCTATTATCTTAGGCACCTAAATTATAACTATAATAACAAACCTTTAATTCCATTCTCTACCAAGTAAGACAACAACAAAAACTAGCTCCTTGATTAGCTGTTTGAAACTTAAGCAACTCTCACTACTTTGTGTAATAGCCTTTGTTTTTATTGCCTCCGCTCACTGGTGATTGGGATGACCAATCCTTTAGCTGATAACCATACCTTGGTTAATTTTGACAAGTGTTTTGAGTCGCTGCCGTGTTGAAACATCCATTCAGTAGTAATACCCATTCGCCATGTTTAAGCATGTGGTTAGATAATATCCCTATAAACTAAACGGTCCACTTTATGTGTGTATTTCGAAAAAGAGACAAACTCAATTCGTTGAGGAGCATGTCCAGACTATTACATATCCGCCTTCGTTCTTTATAATGTCTTTGCAATAAAACTTTGTATTAAACAAGCTAAATTTAGATTCTTCGGCCAATAAAACTGATTTGCATTTCGCCAGAGTCCAATGACGAAACCGAATCATTCGCTACAGTCCAATGGCGAATTTAACTTGTTAAAACAGATGAAATATGCCACGTTCGAAGACCAACGACTGTCGGTGATCTAAAGCAGATTTCGGCAAAGAGCTGCTCTTCTCTTCTCTTTTTACACGTACGTAATCATACACATAGGCAAAAAATCAACGAAAAGAAGTAAAGAGGAAACAAATGGATATACACAGTGCAAAGTGGCCTGAGTCAGAGACTCTCAATTACTACCACAATTGTAAAATGCATTAATATTAGTTTACCGAACGCTGATTTAAAGAAAACGTAAAATTACACACAAAGCTAATTTCACACAGGCTACACACACAATGAAAAATTACACATAATATATAAAATTACAAACAAGGTGGCAACACTGATTTGAAGAAAAATTTTAAATGAAAAGAAATAAATATTAGATGCTAGAAAGCGGCTGATTGCGTCAGGCACTGTGTATATCAGTATTTATTATTATTTTTCCCTTTCACTTAAAATCTAATATTATTGCTACAACTATCGAAAGGGCCGACTATCCATAGTTTTGCAGCTCTATTTCTGAGTCCATTAGGAATAACAATCACACTCAGCTTACGAAGCAAAATCCTATGATCAACTCTATTAAAGACCTTACTAAAATCAGTATAAATAACATCAGTTCGATCACCCACAACAAAGCCATAAATTCAAGTTTAGTCACCGTCGACCTACCCTCAAAAAAACCGTGCCGAAACGGAGACATTATTAATTTCGTCCGAAAAGAGAGATAATCAGTTACCAACTTCTCCATTAGCTTAGGAACAGCACTGAGCTTAGCAATACCCCAATAATTCGATTTATTCGATCTACTATTGGACTTGGGCAAAGGCATAATAAAAAACACCTTCCAAATAAGATGAAAATGACCTTCTTACAAAAGTTTGTTACAGATAAATGTCAAAGGACCACTCAAACCGATAGCACAGCCACTCAAGACATGGGCAGGAACCTCATCAATCCCCGGCAAGTGTGCAGACTTTGGCCTAGACAAAGACAGAAGAAAAGACTCAATATAAAATTCATGAATGTCAGAAATTGACACACGTTTGACAGAATAGAGATACGAAAAATGACCCCCGAATCCAAGATAGAGTCTAATTGCCTATACATAGACTGAAATAAACTAGCAAATATTTGATATGTCAAGATAATTAGAAGACGATTGTTCCCCGTAGAACATTCCAGTAGGAAACGTAAATCATTTGCGTTTAAAACGAACGAAGTCATAAAATGACTTCGGGTTACTAGGTCAAGAATCACTGCCTTACATTATTACGATCTCAATATTAATTAATTTAATCAATTTATAAACACTTTTAATTAATTTATAACACTTTCCACTGCAAAGTGTGCTAAGAAATGGTTCTAAGATAACAATATGACTGTATTAGACTGATCCTCCACAGTCTCCAGATGTAAATTCGATCGAGAATTGGTGGAATCTAATAAAAATAGTAACCAGAGGAAAGTGCTCCACATATTGTGATGAGCTTTGGGAATTCACTCAGGGAGCGTGGACAGATTTTGTAGGCCAAAGTGTCCTTATTTTTTCACAGGATGAATTTGTATTTTAGGCTTAATTTAATAGCAATTTTGAAATATCTGGTGAGCGATCTATCGGTTTAAATTTTAACCAGCGGTTATTTCGAATCTGGCAATACTTATATCATTCTATTCTATCACAAAATTCAGTATATTATCTCCACTGAACGAAATGAATCGATTTACGCTTGAGCAACATTGGGATTTATTGGAAATTTATTTCCAAAACAAAGAAAATTTGCCGAAAATTTAAAAATCATTGGAAATCATCTTTTCGGATGAAGCTCATTTTCATCTTGGTGGGTACATTCATAAGCAAAATTACCGTATTTTTTTTACAGAAGCCAATGCACCCATTATGAATGACTGTTTGGTGTGGATTGTGGAGCTGGCATCATTGGCCCATATTTCTTTGAAAATGAGGACGGCGAGCAATGGAAACACCTCTTAGTGATATTGATGTGAACGATGTTTGGTTTTAACAGTATGGTGCAACTTGCCACACATCTTATGTCATAATCGATTTATTGCGTCAAACGTTTGATGGTCGTTTAATTAGCCGAAATGACGAAAAGCAGCTAACATGTCATTACTTAACAAAATTACAAATGAAAACAAAACAAAAAATGTTGTTTTGCAATTAACTTCACTTCATTATGCGCTGTCAAAATTGGATTTCCAATAGCATAGCATTAGCACCGCGCTATTTGAGTTGGTATCATACATTTTGTATGAGCATGAGAATTTTTGACAGATAGTTTGCGTTTTACGCTCTAATTTAGTTTAGTCTGTAAACTCTCTTTACACTGAGTTCAAACCAATAACTCGTTCGCTGAGCTTACACCAAATAAACTGACGCATCGATGTGCTTTTTATATGGCTGAGCAAACAACACAACTCTCGAACCTTTCGATATTTCAGGTAGATTCCATTTCTTTCCTTTACTTTCTTTTTATTCTTTTGTAGCCATGCGAATGTAAGCATCTACTTCTTTCAGCTCTTGTTGTTTGTTATTGTACTTCCTTTCTTTTCTGTTAGTTTTTGTTGTTGACGCTTTAATATTGTTTTATTACTTTATCTCTGCTAACGTTTGTTGTTGTCGATTTGATTATTTGTAAACAGCACGTATAGTTGTTCTTCGGCTTTTGTTTATTTATTTTAGCGACGTAATAAACGCAGGGGTGCCCAACATGATTTTTGTAACAATATTAATCGATCTAAAACTATCAACTCCGTTAATAATTTTAATTAAGGCATTCATGACTTACGTTAATACAATATAATGAAAATAAAAAGTGCGATTTAAAAAAAGATAAAATCGTTTCGGTTTTCAAAAAAAGTTTATATTGAATAGTTTTTATCAAAGTACGTATCACATAAAAGTTCTTACAAAGAGCTTCCATATGACATGATCCATATATATTAACTATTAAGAAACATAACAAAACAACTAACTGTTTAATTATAATTTTTTTCCTCGAAGACTGAAAGAAAAAGCATCTTATTAGGTTATATAACTTAATAAAAGCAAAATATTAAAATCTTAATCATTGCTTTAACCCATTAATAGATATAGACTAACCATATACCGCATATAATGCCAAATATTAATTTAACTGTTATTCCATCGTATTTTTATAAAATCGGGTAGTTCTTGTTTTAAAACGAAATAAAAGCGACAAAATGTTGTATATTTATTGACGTTATTCTCTATTTTAAAACGAAGATAGAAACGATAAAGAAACAATCGTTTTCTGTCGTTGTCATTTTTTGTAACGAAATTAATACGACTTGATATACAAGTAAAAAATTAAAATTACAATATTGCGGCAGTTTGAAACTTTGGTTTCAGAATACACTAAGTGTTTTCCCAAGGGCGTAAAACTTGCAAATCATGATGGGTTTTGGAAACTATTAACTGAAAAAATACACTCCTTGGACCTCCAGTTCCTGGCAGAGACGGTTGGCACAAAGTAAAACGAAATTAGCTAAAAATATAAATTAAGATTTTACTAATAAATTCTAATGTGTATATAATTAAAATTTAACTTAAACTAAAAAAGAAGCGGAAGACCAACAAATCTGAAGCCAGAGCAACAGGAGGAGGCGCCAATAAACAGATTGCATTGTCATCGTTGTTAGAAGCGGTTTCAAATTCGATGCAATTTGAAAAGCAATTAAATCCAAAAGGAGATGTTGTAGGATTTGGTGAAGAAATTGTGGAGGCTACTGTGAAAGAAACATCTTCTACACCTATTGAAAATTTTAATAAAACGTCTACTTTCATTGATGCCAGCAGAATTAAGCCAACGATAAATTAATATTATTCCTGAGCAAAAAACGCAAAGCAGTTGCAAGTTTTATTGTTGGCGTAATTGCAGATTTTTCCAGGACGCATTTAAATGCAGTTTTATTAAATTTGAATGTGTTCGTTCACTAATCTTTTTAAAAAAAATTAGATCACATATGTATGAATAAATCTATGAATTTTTTTTTTTAATCAAATTTTGTTGTTTCGATGTATTTCAGGAATACCAATATAGGAACGAAACGACAATTAAAGGACAGCGATATAGAAACGACTTTTAGAGTAGGAACGACGGCGGAAATGAGGTCGAAAACTAATCATTTTCTTTCTTTGTTTTTCTACGGAAATGTATGGGATTATTTTTTAAGAGCTTTTGGATTTGATTTAAGAAAACACATAAAATTTAGAGAAATGTATGAAATTTTTGTCTGAGTCGATAGAACGATCTATATAATATAAATCAATGTTTAAAGATGATTTCATGTAAATGTTGACCACGGCTACACCTCAAATTGTGGATATGCTGGATCCAATTTGACAAGCTCTCTCCGATCGGTATCTCACGAATAAATTCTTCAATATTGGCTTCCAGTGCGGAAATCGATGCGGGCTAGAGGTATGAGTCTTAACATAGCCCCACAAAAAATAGTCTAAAGGCGTGAAAAAAACTGTTCACTGAACTTGCCTCTGAATTGGCCGTTGTATCTTGTAATGCTTCTTGGCTGCTCTTCACACCAAATACGACAATTTTGCTTGTTCACATATACATTCAACCAGAAATGAGCTTCGTCGCTGATCACAATAATACGCTGATCACGATAAAAAAGCACACATTAATCTGCAAGCGTTGTTCGTTTGTAAGTCGATCCATGGTTAAACTATAGACAAAGTGAACATGTTTAACAGACATTTACACGAAAACAGCTGAGCTGCAAAAAACAGTGTTGCCAAAAAGAAAGAAAAATCACTCTCAATAAACATATATTTACAGCGTTTTTTAGTATGCTCATGCATTAGCTAAATTTTGGCGGTCATTCGTCATAACCTGAAAGCATTAAAAAAACACAGTTTACAGGAAAATTTGAACACGGAGCTCTAAAAAACAGCTGAAAGAATGAATAGGCGAAGTTTGCTCACCCATTCAAATTTGCACCGAAAATTCGGATGCAGTTGTTAAATGAATGCAAAAAAGTACCTTCGGTCTATACATTCTTAACCGATTGCGTCAAAACAATGAGCATAGTCGTTTCTAAGCAAAGCAAACAAAAAGCGAGAATTATTAAGGCATATATAATGTTATGAAAATAAAAATGTCTAAATTTTGTAGTTATTTGGTAGTTATGTGTCACCCTGTCAATGCCGTACTTATTTGCGTATTAGGCAGCATTGCCAAATCGAAGATCTTTACGTTACATTAAAATTAACGGATATAAAAATAGAAGATATGAGACATTTCCGGAACCTTCCAAACTGTAGGCAATTAGGTATATAAAGAGGCTGCTTTAAAGGTATGTTTTCTTGAGGAAAATAAGATTGTTCTTTATAAAAAAAAGATAGCCTTAAGCCAAGAAGAAGAAACGGGCAGACTACCTTTTATTTGCATAAAACAAATTTTGGCGTAAAACACTGAAGTTAATGATGCATTTACGAAAAGGATCAAACTTCAACACAAGGAGGTAGACGAGTTACAGGGCAACAAGACAATGCACCAATTCGCACGGCAAAATAACAAAAGTTCTAAAGATATCTTTGCAGATGCCAGGCCTTGGCAAGTTTGAAAATGCGCATTTCGCAGGATAAACCCCAAACAGAAGATTTGAGAGTGTATAACTCGAGATAAGGAGAATTTTGCGTGAGCTCAATTTTTGATGCTTATGGACCCGATGACAAAGAGACTAGGGATGCCAATCGCGAAATCCCGGGATTATTTTAAAGTCTTAAATCTCGAATCCTGGTATTTCAGTAATAGCAAAAATGTGGTAATTTTTCTTATTATTCTTAAACTATGTATGTTTACATTTGTAAATAAACATGAGGTGCTTCTTTTAAAAATGATTTAATATATTGTTACGAGAGTAAAAACGCATAAATTGTAGGATTTTGGTATATTTTGTGTCGCCTTCTCAAAGCCATACAACTGGTTGTAGTCTACAACCCGCAGCGAAAAAAGGATTATCTCCCAAGCTTCAAACTAACTGCGATGGATCTTATAAGGTAGTCAAGAGGTTGAGCGATGTGGTATACAGAATACAGAAAAACAATAGCCGGCGATCAAAAATGAAAGTGGTACATCTAGAGCGGCTGTCGACTGTAGGCATTTAGGTGTATACGGAGACTGCTCTGCCTACGTAGTTAGTTATCGTTTGGCTGTCAATAAATAAAGCTGTGTTAAAGCGTATATAAGGGTTGTATAAATGAATATTAAGTGCTGTTAGACATCAGTATATAAGTTATAGTGAAGCAAAGAAATAAAACTGTAAAACAACAAAGTAAAGCGGTGTTTATTTTATTTTAACGCAATTTAAACGAACACAAACGTTTTAAAAATGTTAAAACGTAACAACATTTAAAATTGAAACACTGACCAGGTTACACTTTACAGGTTAAACAAAGAAGTAAGTAGCAAGTCAAAAAAAGTCATCAACAATAAATTACGTACCACAGATACAATATTAGAAGTTAAAAAACTCTTATTGACCTAAAATGTGAAACATTTTGTGGTGCAGATTTTTATGTGTTGAAGGAAATTATTCGTATTTTGAGTGCATACCATAGTGACACACACACTATTAAAGACGTAGTGCATGAATTTACATACAATGCTGCTCGAAATCTAAGCAAATTTTCTTGTCGAGACAATTTAGGACTCGTATATTACTAATAGATTTATTCCAAGTAAAACATTTAATTTTAGTTATCTTAAGCATCTAAATTATAACTATTATAACAAACCTTTAACTCCATTCTCTACCAAGTAATACAACAAAAACGAAATTAGCTCCTTGAATAGCTGTTCGAAACTTAAGCATTTTTTAGTACTTTGTGTAATAAACTTTGTTTTTTATGGCCTCCGCACACCGTTTTGGCATAGTTTTTATGAGATTTGTTAGAATCATTGTTAGTATTGTTCGCCGCTCTTATTTTAAGCTATCCTTCTCAGCTTCCGCTTATTTTTAAAAGGACGTGGTCCAGCTTTGCGCTTAAGAATTAGGAACAATTTTATTTGAATAAAAGAACCGGTTATTCGAATTATTATTAACCGAAAACCGGTTTTTTCCTACTAGTAACCCTGAAAACTACCGCCCAATAGCAGTTTGTTCGGCACTTTCAAAAGTTGTGGAGAGTATGATTAATAATCACCTTGTGAAATATTTAGAGTCCAACAATTTGCTGAGCGATCGCCAATACGGTTTCCGTGAGGGTCGCTCTACTGGTGTCTGCTGGCGCTACTCTCTGAAAGATGGAATAGGTACATTCATAGATTTGGTGAGAGTAAAGTTGTGGCCCTGGATATTTCCAAGGCGTTTGACATAGTCTGGCACGATGCTCTCATATCCAAACTTATTGCTTATGGTGTCGGTAGTCACTTCTCTCGATTCATTTCGAGATTTCTCAGAAATCGCACTATAAGATTGGTTATAGATGGGATCTCATCCGACGATCTGAGTGGGGTCGCGCAAACAGGATCGACTTTAACGCGCGCAAGACCCAATGTTGTTTTCTGACACACAGACGTGGATATTGAGGAATCAGATGCTCTTGATGTTCTGGGCATGAGAACTCACTGTGACGTTCGTTAGAACGAGCACATATTTCGAGTGTCGAAAGAAGCATTCAAGTGCCTCGGTTTTTTAAGACGGTGTAAGAATAACTTCACTCCATCTGATCTCCTTAATATTTACAAGACCTATGTCCGATCCAAATTGAAATACGACTCTCATGTATGGGCCGGTGCTTCAAAGTCTATTTTGGAGCTTCTCAACCGCGTACAGGAGAGGGCGAAGGTTCCTATTAATGACGGTAGGGTAGCCAACTCTATCGATTCATATTCATACTCGTATTTCTCGTAGAGCGCATCCCTTTGTAGTTGATTGTCCAGTGAATCGCACAACGCATTATAGGGACAATTCGTTCTTTGGTCGAACTGTTCGTTTGTGGAACAATCTTCATGCGAATGTCTTCCCTGCCACTTACGACGTGAGCAAATTCAAATCGAACGTTCGCAAACACTACTCCTTCTATCCTGCATGAGTAGGGGTTAACCCCTGAGTGCTGGTCTCAAACAAAAACAAATTTTTTTATGAATGAAAACATTGACTTAAATCTCTCTGACTCTAAGCGCACCAATTTAAAAGCTTCATATATCTTTTTATTAACAATTCCACGCAAAAAAAAGTGTTGAATGTGAACGTTCGGTTTCATCGGCAGCTTCTGTTTCTAATAAAATAATCTCGTAACTGTCAGAAGGCACTAATGCATACATTTTTTAAATAAGCTTTTCTAATTCTTAAGCTAGAATCACACGATAGTCGCAAATTCATCAAAATGACACATTTTGTATTGTGAATAATTGCCTCAGAATATTAAATTTGTCTCAATTTATTTTTACGAAAATAAATTTAAAAACCTAAATATTGCTACGTATTGTTCCCTTCGAACACAAGGATACAATCACCCTTATCGTGAATAAATGGTGAACAAAATTTTCACATGAACAAAAGAGGTGAAAAATTCTAGAAAATAGTACATAAAGGCAAATACAATTCAAAACTCCCGATCAGAACTTGGTGAAGAGGAAACAGTTGTCATGTGGAACTTTTTTCACGATAACATGCGACCTGTCAACGTGCATAAGCTTAAAGATTGGGAATTTCTATTAATTCCGGAGCGTAAGAAAATGCTCTTGAATCTTATTAGGAAAGTGATCTAACGGATTTGGAAAGGATGAAACCATTATTTATTGAACCTGCAGTCAGGATCCATAGGGAAAACGTGAGAAGAAAGTGGATTTCTGGTGAGACTTGGCGTATAATCGAACTATGCAAGAGTACCAAATCTGACCTGAATGAGGCAAAAATCCATGATGCCAAACTACAGGTACAGGCACGTCTTAGCGAGCTTGATAGATAGGTGAAACGCAGTAGTCGACGGGACAAACGCAGACGGCTCGACAACATTGGTAAGGATGTACAAATTGCGGTGGAGAACCACCGAACTGGCGACATGTATAGATCCCTCAGGAAACTAACTGTTGCCCAAAAAGCGTCGCAAAGGCCTCTAAGAAGTTTTAATGGAGAACTAGCAACAACGACGGAAGATTATGTTGAGATTTGGGTGAATCACTATGGCCACGTGCTTTCGGAGAGTAATCTAGCCCTGCGTATTAACTGTCTGTGTGAGTCACACGAAAACAACCCACACATAAATTCAGTAAGTCCCACTATGGACGGAGGATATCGCTAATTTTATCAACATCCTTAAGAGAAACAAGGCTCCAGGTGTCGACGGTATTGCAGCTGAGTTATTGAAATGCAACCCGCTTACGAGTGCACGAATAATACACCCAATAGCTTGGGCTTATTGGGAGAGCAAGAAATTGGCCAATGAACTGGTTAAGGGTGTTATCAGAAATATACAGGAAAATGGCGACCTAACAGACCCCAATAACTGGCGTTGTTAATAAGGTAATTGCCCAATAATTGTCAAGAAGATTTACGATAGGGTTACACTGGCTTTCAAACAGGAACAGGCTGCACTCCGACCCAATAGATCCACAATCGATCACATAAAGAGCTTACGTGCCATCGTGGAACAGTCTGTGGAGTGGCGCTCTCCACTGGATCTATGTTTTATAGATTTCGAGAAAGTTTTCGACAAATTAAATCACGATGTGGTTTGGATCCCTCAGAAACCTACACATTTTAAGGGTTTATATCGAAATGTATTCTGCATAATTAAGCATGGCAGACTGTTGAGCAGAGCGGTGAAAGATGAAATTGATGTCCGGCACGGTTGAGTCCTGTCACCACTGCTATTTAATATAGTTTTGATCACGATCCTTGAAAAAACTTTTCGTAAGGGCAGGGGAATAGCGTGGAGTTTGCAGGGCAGTTTAAACGAACTTGACTACGAAGACAATATTTGTCTTTTAGCTCACAGTTTTCAAGACCTTGCATCGAATCTACGGAGTTTAACACTAGCGGCGGAAGCAGCTGCTCTAAGGATTAAAAACGAAAACTCTCCGTATAAATGGTACACCCCAGGAGCAATTTACAATTGCCACGAATGAAATAGAGAATGTTTACCAAATTTGTTATCTTGGGAGCATCATAACCACAAACGGAGGATCGGGTAAGGATATAGGTAACCGATTACAGAAAGCCCGCAAGACATTTGGTCGTCTAAACTCCATTTGGAGCGCGTCCTTTTTATGAAAATTGCATCCTTCTGTATGGTTGCGAAACTTGGAATGCTGCGATACGCGGTATGAGAGGGATGCAAGTATCGGTGAACCATTGTCTTCGCAAGATCCTTCGCATATTCTGGCCGAGGACTATTTCCAACTATATTCTGTGGCTAAGAGCAGGTCAACAGCCCACTTCGAATGAAATAAGAAAGCGTAAATGGCGCTGGATCGGACATACAAGGGAACAGAAGAAGTAGCCATCAGATTGATGCCGAAGTAAATAGCACCGGAAAGAGTTGGAGTGAAGTGAAGGCGTTGGCACAAAATAGAGAATTATTCAAGAAATTTACTGAGGCCCTGTGCTCCTTCTAGAAACAACGGGAAATTATATATATATACATATATGTTAGATCTTTGCAATCTGACATCAGTAAAAATCAAATGCCATCTGTCATTTTTAAATCCAACTGAATTTTACTTTTTCTTACTGGAACACGCTTGCACAGAAGGCGTCTTATTTTCAACATTAATTGTTGACTTTTATTTATAACTTCAAAAGCACAGAAATATATAATGGCCACTAAATATTGGCGCTTTTTAATATTTTTGTTGCCACATGGTTGATTAATGTGGCGCGTCACGATTGTCGTCCCGACATTGCTTTGCATTAATCGAGTGATCCCAGCTTTCATTTTGTAAGGAATTATTAATTCTTTTAATTCTTTTTTAATCCATAAAATCCCGAAAAATCTCAATCCGACCTGGGAAACAATTTTTTTAATTTAAAAATCTCTAATCCCGGGATTTAAAAAACCTTGTCCCATTTGGCACTTGGCGAAATAACCATTCGGATATTAATTTATTGACGATTTAATGTTGCAAACCGAATTCCGATTGCATGGTTTAGTTTCTTTTTTAAAACTGAAATGAAATTTTTATTGTAAAATATATTTTACTTTAAAACCACGGCATATGTAAATGGCATACATTTCCATCACAGTAAATATTCTATGCGCACTACTTTCGGTATTTTTTCACATTATTTTTATTTAATACGCAGAGCAAAAATATTACCTTAGAGTAGTTAGCTCAAAAAAGAGCAAAAAAGTGGCGTTACTCTGAATTTCTACTAACTGTGGTTTTTATTAAAAAAATAATAATTAGACGAATATGTTGCGCTTTATTTTTTTATGTTATTCGCATCCGTTTGATTATTCGAAAAATTCGCTTTTTTAAACAATTTTAAACACAAATAAGTTTACAAGAATTTTTATTTTTATGCGTTACAATTTATTTTTTAAATATCTCTTTTCTGCATTCGAATTTAAATAAAATATGCAGATTAAGAAATTTGGAATTAAAATGTTTTAAAATTGTATACCATTTGATTTTATTACTCTTTTTTCAATCGAGATAAAATAGAACAAAATTAAAAATAGGATTACAGGACAAATTTGTATGAACTAAATACAGGTTATATTTCTTTTCTAAAAAAGCAAATTAATGGGGTGCTAAGTTAAAAAAATATTAATACACTTACCTCATTATTGAGATTTTGGCCCGGAATTAAATTTTTAAGAAAAGAAGCATCATCATAACGTATAACGCCTGTGTTGGGAATACCTTCTAGATATGAATTATAACCCGTTATGCAAGGCGGCGGAGAGTCATCACCACAACTATGATGCAAATGGGCACATGTAGCTGTTGAACTACTACTACCGCCGCTGCTACCTGTGAAAACATCAAATCCATTGTAATACTTAGATTGCTGATATTTTTCCTGTAACTTTAAATCACCAACACCGCTACCACCAGTTGCAGAGTTAGCATCAGTAACCGCATTTAAAAATGGTGTATTCACTGTAAAAAAATTCATCATTATCATCCAAATATATATTAATAAATATTGTTTAACACACAATTATCATTTTTATTTAAAGGCAATGTTTCTGTACCAAAATGTCTCCATTGCTGTTGCTCAACTTTAGTTTTTTGTTTTTGTTGTTGAGCATTTTTGATTTCACTGCCAATAGCGGATATTGGACGTTGCTGAGGTGGAGGACGTTGTATTACAGCAGCATCACCTGTCAAACCACTAACATTGTTTCCACTCGTATGACTACTGTATTCATTCATCTCAGCACCGCTAATACTGGTGCAACTTATACTTATGTTATTATGTGGGGTATTTGTTTGAATGGCGTCATTTGAAAAATAAGAAAATGATGATGATGATGTGTTGTTGCTACCAATGGTAGAAGATTTATTATCTTCAGTACGTTGTTGTTGTTGCTGTTGCTGACGTGTAGCTCTTGCAGCTTCTGCAGCCGCTTCTTGAGGAGTGTAGTAACTCACGTTGCCACCAAATTGTCGGTATCCCCCCATTACCAAGCCACTGGTAACAGCCTGATGTAGAGCTGGATTTCGAATGGTGTACATTCCATTTTCATTTTTAATAATAGCTGCTGGTTGATCAACTGGTAAAGGCGTTGGCATTGGAAAACCCTCTACTGGGCGTCCTTAAACAAAATACACATACACATATATGTATACTATGTAGTTAAAATAATTATACAATATCTATGTAACAATATAATACCTGGTAGAATAACTGGTGTTTGCAACATTGTCGCTGCGGCTGCTGTTGGACCACCATGGAACATAGGATTTCTTAAAGTTATTATTTTTGGTTGACTGTTACAAGCACTATTTTCTTGTTGAATTTCTCTGTTCCCAGAATTTGCTTTAAGACACGAAGCTAAATTATTAGCCTTAGATTTATTGCGTCTTTTTTTGCTTTTTGATTGTTTGCTATTGCAAGTAGACCCAGTAGACTGTTGAATTTTATTGCTATTCATGTTTGAGGTTTTAGGAGAATTTGCTTCTACCATTATTATGCCACTTTGTGGATCAATACCAGCTGTAGCTGTAACATAAGATGAGCCATAATAATTGGACATTGGACCTACAACAGGCGGAGCTATAATTGTAGCACCAGTCACCGAAGAATGTTGGAATGCTTGTGAATTTTGTTGCAAGTGCGTTTGTGGTAAATGATGTGATTGCACCTGTAGAGGCTTTGCTAATTTTTTTATCGATTCAGATTTTTGTCGAAGTTGCTCGCTTTTAATAGGATCGACTTTTGTTAATGTTATGCCAGGAGGCAACGATAAATTTTCAACTTGTACGCCTCGGTTTAATTGATCCATAATACTTACATTTTCGGAATTGATATGTTGCTGACGTAATTGAGTTGTTGAAGAGGCAGTACTTGTTTGAATTTGATGACCACCACCACTTATGCGCAACGTTCGCATTTGTTCTTCCAGTGATAGATACGAACTATTATTTTGAATTGCATTCTTTGAGTTGTTATTATTTGTTGTCGGTTGTTGTGTCTGAGATGCAGCTATATTGACATCATTTATATTAAAATAGCCCATATGATTCGGTATACCCGATGATGAACAACAATTCTGATGTTGCATGTTCGATGAATGCTTTTGCGACTTTTGTTGATATTTTTTATTACGTTGAGACCTTTTGTTTGTTAATTGATGTTTATTTTCCGTATTACTGCGTAAACATGGCTGCTGCTCATTTTGATGGCAATTATGTTGATTCTGCTCAGTGATAGTATTTTGAGTACCACTTGAATTTTTATTATTATGAGAATGTCGGTTGTTTCTAATTTTACAGTTAGTTGAATTCGAAAAGCTAGAGTTAGACTGACTGGAGGTTGGTAGATTTTTGGAACGTAGGTTGAAAGAGTTACTATTAGGTTTAGTAGAATGAGAATTTAAGTTACTACTTATTATTTGTCCATTATCACTTTTCGACTTCCGCCCAGAGCTTTGTTGTGTATTTTGATTTTGACGCTGCGCTTCGTTGTTGCCTTTATTTTGATCACCATGTGTTTTATTTTGAGTATTTGTATTATGAATTTTTAGCGGTTGATTGTTGCCATCA
Source organism: Wohlfahrtia magnifica (assembly GCA_023159175.1). NCBI lineage: Eukaryota > Metazoa > Arthropoda > Insecta > Diptera > Sarcophagidae > Wohlfahrtia > Wohlfahrtia magnifica. The sequence goes on along the minus strand of JAKWBJ010000180.1, from coordinate 3,893,189 downwards.
CTTTGCTGTTGAAATTTTGCGCTCTTGTTATTTTTAGTTGTTTTGTTCACAATATTTTTGTAGTTTTCTCCCGATATTGTTTTCGAAGTAGTTCGTGTTTGGTTTTCTTTCACATCAACCTCATACTTTTTTCTTTGATTCTGTTTATTTCTTTTGATTTCTTCTTCATGTTTACCCTTTTGTTCGTTCTTCTGAATGTTGATTTTCGTATTTAATTCACTTATTGTTTTACAATCAATTTCATTTCCAGATTCTTCTTCATTTTCATCTTCGTCCGAAGACCAATCAGTCTCGGAATCATGCATGTGTAACGATTTGAATGGATTGTTATCGAATTGCCCATTGTCGACGAATTTGGGACGCCTGTTTTTACGTTCTTTAGAAGAAATATCGTTTATTTGCACAACTTCCTCGCCAGAACCAATATCAGAACTTGATGGTGTTACCGGTTTTTGAATTGGGTTTGCTTGTTGTTGAGAGAGATTTTTCTGTTTGTTTACAGCAGAGGACGATTTTGTTTTAAGTGGTTGTTGCAATTTTTTAGTTTTAGACATGGAAACAGCAGATAATGCTTTATTTTCTTTATTTTCACCTACCTCATGTTCCTCTTCGTTTTCAGCTTCTGAGGATGTTGTGGAAGGAGTCAATGGAATTCTATTTTGTTTTTTATTTAGCTTTTGTTGATTTGATTTTGTTTTAGTTTTGCTATCATTAGTAACAGTAACAGTGCATTTCTGTTCTTTTACGCTACTGTTTCTTTTATTTTTAGGTGTTTTCGAATAAACAGGCTTCAAACTACTTACTGAATTATCTCTAGTAGTCATTTGAGAGCTTGTTGAATTATTTGATGAGGACGAAGTCGCAGCTGAACAAGATGTTGTCGTTGAAACAGAACGTTTTTGCTTTGCTGAATTCTTTATGGCTAACATTTGAGGTAATTGTGCAGATTCATTATTTTCATTAGTAGAAATTGATGTTGTAGAATTTGAATTGCTAAGTTTATTTTTACTTTTGTTATTTAATGATTCCTTATTATTTTTGTAGCGATTTAATATTAATTCTTGCTCTGAAGTTTTGGAGCTTTTTTTGTTCTTTTTAGATTGCTTTTGCTCTTTTTGATTTTTTTCAATTTGATTTTTTTCAGCTTCTGCTGCAGTCGTTTTCGCTTCAGCTTGAAGTTTGGCTAAACGTTTTCTTTCCTTTTTAATTTGAGTCTTGGAAAGCTTTAGAGGAGGGGGTGGTGGTATGGTCAACAAATTTTCAACTGCTAATTTTGTGGTATGAGTATGTGGAGAACCCGTTTTCGATTGAAGTTGCTGATTATTTAAGGGTGGTAAAGACATTTGTGGTATGTTAATAGGTGGTTCAGTACCTGTCTGGATTAACTGCCCATTAATAAAGGTATACAATAGTTTGTCCTTGTCTGGAGAAGAGCCTTTCGCCGTAACAGTTACTTGAGGCTCTGGTACATTAGGTAAATTAACTCGTCGAATCGTTACGATACGTTTGGAAGGATCAGTGGCGTTACTAGTACCACCCGTATTTGCAGCTATAGCCGCTACAATATCCGGCGCTAAAGACCGCTGTTCTTGAGCTGAAGTTATTGCTGTTGTAGGCGGTGGAGCGTAACACATTGGTGAGGCACGCACTAAACCAAATGGTGGTGGGGCTGCTGGAGATGGAAAGCCTAGATTATATGGAAAGTGATTTGCATGAGCGTACGGCATGCTATAAGATTCAGGGACCATATTAAGATTATTTTTAGGTGATATGGGAAAAGGTGAAGACGAAGATGGTGGAGTCACAACAGTCGAATCTTTAGCGGTGTGATGTAATAAATTTCGAACTTTAATTGTTTTATCAGTAACCGTTTTCGCTGCATCATGACCTTCTAGCTCTCGTACTTTTTCCATTTGTTGTTCTTTAGTTGGTAAATAGGAAAACTTAAACTCACTATTAGTCTGTTTAACCGTTGCTATTAGTTCTAGTATGGCAGTTTCAACTTTAGCTTTGGCACGTTGTAAATTCTTTATATTATTTTCCAGTTCTAACATTTTTTTCTTGTCCCTTTTTTTACTAGCTTTTAGTGACTTTAAATGAAGCTTTTCGCTAAATTCTTTAAAGTAAATGTTATGAAATTGTGCTTTTAAATCTTGAAGTTCAGCTATACGCTTCTCTTCTTCCTTTCGTTGTTTTTGTTTAGCTTTTTTCGCAGCTTTTTTAGGATTTAATGTTTGGGGTTGTGTCTTTTTCTTTCCAATAACTGTACTGGGACCCTCAATAAAACTTAGAGTTTCTTTAATCCACCTTCGTTTTGCTTGTTCTTTGGAATAATTGTCTATAATTTCACAGATTTCACTGACAAAATCCAAATTGTTTGTAGCTTTTGAAGATGAAATGTGTGCGGTTGTATTTGTATTTGTCGAATTACTATCCTTACTCTTTGTTCCTTGGCTAGAGGTTGAGGCGTCCCGTGTAGAGTTGTTGCTTAAATTTGATTTTTTATTTGGCGGTTCTAACGAGGAATTTGGTTGACATGTTGTCGTCTGTTGTTGTTGTTGGATATCATTTTGAAATTGTTGTTGCAGATGTAATTTTTGTTGTTGCTGTAAATGGTTTTGTTGAAAATGTTTATTAATTTTACTGTTATCGGTTTTTGAGTCACTTTTGGAATTTGTTTGTAATTGTTGTAAGCATTCGCAAAGATTATGCAAGTTCTCATTACTAGATTTTTTTGCCTGCTCTTTTGAATAACTATCAATAATTTCACAAATTTCACTCACAAAATTTAAATCACTTTCGCTCTTTTTTGACGAATTGGATATTGCTGTTGATGTACTTTCTTTGTTCTTTATAACCTGGTTAGAAATTGATGAATCGATAACAGAATTATCACTAAAACTAATTTTTTTATTTGGTGGTTCGAGAGATAAAACTGCTGAATGTGGCAGCGAAGATAGGTTGTCATTCAAATTTTGCTGCTGTTGTTCCAACTTTTGCTGATGATTGTGTTGAATCTTTTTGTTATTAGCGCTATTGTTGTAGGATTTTTTTTCGCTTTTTGCGTTCGTTTGCAAATATTGTAAGCATTCAGAAACGTTTTGTAGCTTTTTATTTCGAGTTGCTTCGGTATGAATTTGTTCAAAAGCGTGAACAATTTCATGAGCAACGTCCCACGTGTGTGACTCTTGTTGTTGTAGTTGCTGAAATCGCTCAAACCGATCAGGGTTTAGAATAAGCTCCACCGGATCTTGCGTATCAGAATTATTGGGAGTTAAATTTATTGACGTTGAACTTGATGTTTGTGGTACTTGTGGTTTTTGTATCATACTTGTTGTATTTTTTCTGGCATTAACAATTTGAGACAGTTTCTTTCGCAATCTATCTCTTGTTTCATTCATGCGAGCATGATTGCAATCCTAAAACAGAATAGGACAAAACATATTATTTGTAGAAATGTGTTCTAGAAATTTTAATTTTTACAAAAAATATACCTTTTTCAAACGTTTTTTAGAAGAATGATTTTCTTTATAATTTTCATCCATATCACTATGGTCGAAGCAACCTTAAATTAAAATTAAAGTTAGTTTATGTTACATAACATCAGTGTTACTTACATTTGTGCTAATATAATTAAGACACGGACATTTTCATATAATGATAAGTGCACAAGTGTGTTTAAATATGTTTATTTACTCACATTTCTTAGATTTTTCTTTACAAGATTTTTTTGGTTGAGCTTCTACGGTTGAGCTAGGCAAAGCTAACTCTGAAGACTGTAGGTGTTCTTCGTCTTCAATAGGAGTACTGATTGGCGGTAGTACATTATCACATGTAGAAGAAATACTAAAAATATTGTAGTTTACATATATATCTAATATTACATATAAAAATATGTATAATATACTTATGATTGTTTTGCATATTTAGAATCTCATTTAATTTCTTTTGCATTTCGGCACTATTAAAATAAAAGCCAACTTCAAAACTAAAAAAACGAAAAAAATTTAATAAAAAATGTTTTAAAAAGATTGTAATCAGTTTTATTTTTGTACATACTTGGATTCTACATCGTTATTGTACGGCGATAAGCTAAAATCAAGAAAGAATATTATAAAAGTCTGAAAATATGTATATTTTACTAACCTCTTTACTTTATCTAAAAATTCTAAAAACTTTGTATCATCCTTATTGCCTGTAATTTTTTCCAAATTTACTTTGATATCGTTATTTTCTAGTTCTAATGCGTCTAAAGTTAAAAATTTTTGATTCCTCTGATTCGGATCTTTCTCATCAGCTTCATTTTTTAAACTCTCTTCATCGTCATAATCAATAAAATATATAGCGTAAATGGAAATTATAAATATCCAATAAATTTTTACAACTAAATCGTGTACATCTATTAAATCTAGTTCATTATTAGAAGCAACTAATTTTCGATTATACATCATAATATTAGGTAAAATTGAACGCAATTCTTCGCGGCTCATCGATATAGGCTGATAATAATGCACCAGATCCTGCGAGAGTGAAGGAGATATCTTATTATTTAAGATTTTGCGTGCCAAAAGACATGAAGGTAGTATACAATCGCTACAAAAGAATTTTTCTTCAATTGTTGTGTGAGGAAAACGTACACGATCTGAAAAATATTTGATCAAAATCCATAAAATAATATACATTTGTTAAATATTAAGTTATTTAAATTAAAATTAAATGTACTCACTATTGAAATGACTAAAAACAGCCCATGATATATGGTAGCTACTATTATTTATCATCGTCATTGATTGAGGATTGAAATCATAATCATTGATATTTATTATATCCTCGATAGAAGCTAAAGTTGAACATAATTCTTGTTCAACATCTTGAAGGGCAGTGTTTTTACGTTTTGCACCATTTGTGGTAGATTTTGAAACCAAATCTTGAAAATCATCATTAGCACAAACGTTCATTATTTTCGAGTCATAAAAATTAACCTCCTTTTCTACTATTTCATGTGCCAAGCATTTGGTACATTTACCGTCAGCATTTCTTTTGGGAGGCAAAGGACCACCAGCTATTGAACAGGTAATACATTTACAAAAGCTAAGAAATATTTAATTACAATAACAGTTAATGAACAATTAAAAAATTTTTAACTTACTCAGCGTGATATTCTAATGAAACACTACAGGTCGCACATTTATCATCCACTACTAACGTGTTGGGCGGTTGAAAGAAACCATCAGGCCACTTCATTTTTGTGTATGACATAATATTCTTCCAAGCTAAACGACGATTTTTCAAAAAACGAAAATCATAGAAATCGTTATCATCAACGCTATCCTGTAGTGAAAACCCAATGGCATCTTGTACCACAGTATCGAAAATACGATATACATCTAGAAGAGATTTGCGTCGTTTGCGTTCTACCTCAGATAGATTAAACTTATTTAGTTCTATCCACACGTCTGTCCAACGTTTCTCAACGTAATTCATAATATCATCAAATTGTATGTAACGCTTGATAAGATCAGTATGATGCGAAGTTAATTCTTCCTCTTTTAGCTAAAAATGTAATCCAAAATAAAATTTTGTTTTATATATATATTTTTTATAATTATAATAAAATTATTACAGTTATAATGCAGGCCAACATCGTGTCTGCCAAGTGCAGATGGACATGTTGCTGGTACAAACGTTGACATAAAAGTTTCCAAGACAAAGAGAATTTACGCAAAAAGTCATTCTCAAAAGCGAACAGATAGGAAGCCACATGATCAGAAATTCTCACTAAGTCATCGTAACCATTTAGAATATCTAAATAAATAAAAACCTTAATTGTATTATAATTTAATCTACAAAAATTTGACTTACAATTTATCATTTCATCAGCAGGTATTTTACATTTATCACGTTCAACAATTTCTAAAAATCCTTCAGCATAAGCCTTTACGATACATTCAATATGAAATGCTAATATTTGTAATAACAGCAAAGGATTGTTAAGCATTAAACTGTAAAATAATGATTAATTGTATTATATTTCATGAGGAATCAAATTTTAGAATAATTTTCGTAAATTACATGGAACTGAAGAGTACAAATATCATATTATCCGATAGATATTCATCGTAAATAAAATCTAAATGTTCAGCCTTTTTATGGTATATAACACCACAAGTAATCCAATATATTTCTTTATTACTGTCAAGCAGTTTTTCAAATTTATTGTATGCAGTAATGTTTCTGAAAGAAATAGTTATTTATTTTTAGCTCAAGTATTTTCAAAAAATGTTAGTAATAACAAATGGTAAGGATATTTACTTTAGCATAGGACCGTAAGATTTAATTAGCACGTCTAAAAGCATCACCACCATATGAGTAGCCTTAAACTGCTCTACCATTATATGTATTACGAATTCACGGTATTTCTCGCAGTTCTCACATAAGCAAAATGTAAGAAATTCATCTTCAGAGTGAGTAACTACTATATTGGAAACATCCTAGAATACAAGTTATAAATAATTTTATGTTGAATTTTCCATCTGGCCAATTACATAATATTTACTTAAATTCGATATTCTTTTATACAAATAAATTAAAATTAAATGCCATGCATTTTTTCTAGTTATTTAGTTTTTCTTAATTCATTATGAAATTTATATTTGACACCAAAATCAATTTTTGTTTTAATTAATAATCTGCCTGCTGTTGTTCTTTTTAATTTCTCCGAAAAATCTAAAGAAAAGTGTTTTTAAAAGTGCATGTGGACTGTGTGTATTTTGTATGTAGCAGTCTATATGGAAGCGATTATGGCCTATAAACTGCATATTCATTATTGAATTTGCGCTAAATATATAAAATGAAAAAAAAAATTAAGAATTAATAATTGACAATTAGAACCCTTCTAACTTTCACTTACAATGTCTGTAGTATTGGATCCATCCAAACTTCACTTACAATCAGACCCATTTGATGGCCTAGGCCAACACTGTATAAATGTAAATAGGAATTGTAAACAGGCATTGAATGAGTCCTACTTACTTTGTATGTGGTAAAAATTTTGCTGGATACTCTTGAAAAAGCTGATATTCTATTTTATGTCTTTTTTGTTGTATATACATTTTATAATCGTACTTACAGCTAAATCTAAGGGTATTATTGAAAATAAGGATTCCGTGTGCAATGAAATATTTTTAGTATTAACTGTATATTGGTTATCTTTATTCAAATTGTAAAGATTTGTTAACATCGTATTTAGGACCATTAACAACTTTTATAAATATTTCTGTAATACAGTATGTCAAGAAGATTTTTTCACATAGTGAAAAAAGAATTGTGTTTGACTTTTATCATTAAAAATAATAGATTTTTGTTTTATTTTTTTAATTTTTTTAAATTTAATTTCATCTCGATATTAGCTAAGAAATAATAGCAAAAATTAAAAAGCAATAAATTTAAATTCAAAAATAAGATAAAAAACAAAAGAAACTCTAGAGTTCTGTTGTATAGAAAATATTTTTACATGCCAGCATAATATTAATATATGGGATGAAACTATTGAGTTGCAAGATAATTAATACTTTGTATGGCCAACATTGGCATCAATTACTGCTTAGAGACGCCTTTCGGGTAAGAAATAAATAATTGCACACATTCAGTTGGAATTATATCCAGTTCTTAAACAATTACAGCTCTTAATTCACTCAGGTTTTTAAGACGTCTGTTGCTCTTGGCAGTACTTCTTCTACGACAGGCCTATAAATTTACAATTGGGTTTAATTGTAAAAACATTTTCTTGACAACATAATTTTTGATTCTTTTATTTTTTATCTTATTTCCTTATCATAATTTTTCATTTTTGTTTTCTTTTGATGTTATTTCGTAGTTAATAAACAGATCATTTTGGTTTAATAAAAAAATTTAAAAAAAAAACAAAAATCAGAACATCCGTTTCTTAAGATAAAAGTTAAAAAGAAAACTTTTTCACTATGTAAAAAGGATTTTTTTTGACAAACTGTAGGTATTTACAAAAATTTTAGAATTCATTTTTCACCCCTGTTTTGCGTTTCGCATCGAATCAAAATTTTCTCCATTTGACAAATTTTGTATTCTGAGTTTCGAATCCGTTCAGTTTCTTTCGATTGTATGTAGTTTACATTACGAACATAGCTACGTTTTCTAAATTTTTAAAGCTGTGACGGAGAATCTTTCGTTTTTTGTTTTTTAGTCCAAAATGTATTATTTGGCAAACATTTTTATTATATTATTTATTTTTATTGAATACAAAATGAAAATATAAAAATGTGAAATTGTTTATAAAAATATGCAAACAAAAAATATTTGTTTTCTTATTGGATCCCTTTGCGTATGCACTACATTTTGAGTCTTTATTACAATTTGCTTATTTTTGTTTCTATTTCATACATTCCTTTGCTCTCAAAAACGTTATTGTCTTCTTTTTTCTACTTATTCAGTTTTTTTTTTTTGGAATACCAATTTTCGATCAAAACGTAACTGATTGGATTTTAATAAAGAACTATTTTTTATTATTAATTTAATAACATTATAACAGTAAAATAAATATACACGTTTGTCTTTCTCCAACATTTATTATTTATCATTAAGATTTCTTTAAATGTTTTATTTTGTAAATTATACAATGAATTTATTTCAGAATGTAGATAATTTTGTTGAAACTAAAAAGAAATTATGTTTTGTTTAGCAACAAGTTTTTGTTTAAACAATATAAATGGAAAAGCTCATTCGAATTTTAATTTGATTTATTAATTTATAACTATAATATCGTCCTTTATGTGTGTGAAGATAAATTTAAATTTAACTAGCAAAGACGCAAACCAGGTTTTTTAGCTCAGCCATTTTTTACGTTAACAGAGCACTGTTAACGCTTTAACAGTAACAATAAATTATAGTAAAAGAATTTATTGCCAAAATATATATGCCTGGAATATGGAGGAATAACACATCCTTGTTGGAATGGTGCTCCAGACCTTCTTTCGTAGATCAGCTTTAGAGCGAAAACTGTAAAAATTGTGGAATAGCAGAAAATGTATTTCAGAAAATGAATTTTTTAAAATTATTTTTCTCTGTGATTCATTGGTTATCTCCATTCCATGGGAAACTCAGAGATGGCCGGAATACCACACTATATGGGGAGAGTGGCCCAAGGGGTCCCTAATGAAACTGTGCTAGTGGTGTTCCTGAAATAATTTTGGAACTGGAGAAATTTAAATTTGAAAAATTTGTATTTTAACGCGTTTTGACTGGAGAGGATGAGTGGTTATTGTGGGAAAAAAAGAGATGGCCGGAATATCACACTATATGGAGAGAGTGGCCCAAGGGGTCCCTAATGAAACTGTGCTAGTGGTATTCCTGAAATAATTTTGGAACTGGAGAAATTTAAATTTGAAAAATTTGTGTTTTAACGCGTTTTGACTGGAGAGGATGAGTGGTTATTGTGGGAAAACTAGAGATGGCCGGAATATCACACTATATGGGGAGAGTGGTCCAAGGGGTCCCTTATGAAACTGTGCTAGTGGTATTCCTGAAATAATTTTGGGACTGGAGAAATTTAAATTTGAAAAATTGCATTTTGACTGGAGAGGATGCGTGGTTATTGTGGGAAAACTAGAGATGGCCGGAATATCACACTATATGGAGAGAGTGGCCTAAGGGGTCCCTAATGAAACTGTGCTAGTGGTATTCCTGAAATAATTTTGGAACTGGAGAAATTTAAATTTGAAAAATTTGTATTTTAACGCGTTTTGACTGGAGAGGATGAGTGGTTATTGTGGGAAAACTAGAGATGGCCGGAATATCACACTATATGGAGAGAGTGGCCCAAGGGATCCCTAATGAAACTGTGCTAGTGGTATTCCTGAAATAATTTTGGAACTGGAGAAATTTAAATTTGAAAAATTTTTATTTTAACGCGTTCTGACTGGAGAGGATGAGTGGTTATTGTTGGAAAACTAGAGATGGCCGGAATATCACACTATATGGGGAGAGTGGCCCAAGGGGTCCCTAATGAAAATGTGCTAGTGGTATTCCTGAAATAATTTTGGAACTGGAGAAATTTAAATTTGAAAAATTTGTATTTTAACGTGTTTTGACTGGAGAGGATGAGTGGTTATTGTGGGAAAACTAGAGATGGCCGGAATATCACACTATATGGGGAGAGTGGTCCAAGGGGTCCCTTATGAAACTGTGCTAGTGGTATTCCTGAAATAATTTTGGGACTGGAGAAATTTAAATTTGAAAAATTGCATTTTGACTGGAGAGGATGAGTGGTTATTGTGGGAAAACTAGAGATGGCCGGAATATCACACTATATGGAGAGAGTACCCAAGGGGTCCCTAATGAAACTGTGCTAGTGCAATATATTGCATATTTCATTATTTTCTCATATGTTCAATAATAGCGACACTGTGGCCTAAACAGAAGGTTTTCATCAACATTTTTCATAAACATTTTATGTTTATTAACATACATTGCTCATCAACATGTCAAACATGCTGGTATACAATCAATGCCTGTGTAAAGTTACGTTCCACTGCAACAATCTATATTAGTCGGTATATTTCATAGAAATTTTGTTCACGCTCAATTTAGATGTATTCTTACTCTCTTGCTTATAGTCGTCAATGCAACAGAGATGAGTGATCATGCGTATGGGTGAAGCTAATGTTTTATTGTTTTTGTTTTAACTGTATAATTTATGTAATAATTATTTAATAATTTTAATAATTAACAATAATGATTTAATAATTTTAATTTATTTAATAATACCAAAATTTTTCACAAAATATTGATTTTATGTATTAATAAAAATAAATTCATTCCGATACTAATAATCCTAGTATTCATTCAAATTAATTCTCTGAGAGCAACTTTTATGTTCTCACTCCGGGCTGCCAGATGAAATTTGCAGAAAATCGTAATTTTTCCCATAAATTTTTAAATTATCGTCGTTTTAGTTCTGGAAAATCGTCAAAGAAATCGTACCAAAAAAACAAGCAAACTTTTAGCATTTTCAGTTTTTTTTTTTTACAGAACGTATAAAAAATAACACATTTTTAATGCGTTATTAAAGCTATTGAGGAACGAATACCTCATTTGCTAAATCGATTATCTTCAATTTTAGAATTTTAGTATTGTATTGAGAGCCAAGAGTATATTATATTCTAAAGTATATTATATTCTAATAGTAACTTTTCAATAACACTAAACGACAAAATTACTTTTAATCTTAGTAATAGGTTTATAAAAGTTTTAAAACTATTTTTTATTTTTTCACTTTCAATTCTTTTCACAATTTTTTATAAATAAGCAACCGTTACCTTTTTATTTATTTGAAATTTTTTTCTTAACATTGATCGCAAGCAAAAATCATAAGAAGGACGCTAGTTGTCTCAACTAAAAAGTTATTATTACTTTTAGAGCTGTCAATTAACCATATAACAAAAATCGTTATATTAGAGGCAAAAAACGTCAATTGTCATTTTGCGAAAATTTTGTTAAAATCGTCAAAATGACGATAAATTATCAAATCTGGCAGGTATGTTCTCACTAACAAAACTACGTTTTTACTTTTGGACACCAACAGTGTTGCCGGTTTGATTTTTTTAACCAATTTTTTTTTTCAATCCAGTTCCAAAATTATTTCAGGAATACCACTAGCACAGTTTCATTAGGGACCCCTTGGGCCACTCTCCCCATATAGTGTGATATTCCGGCCATCTCTAGTTTTCCCACAATAACCACTCATCCTCTCCAGTCAAAACGCGTTAAAATACAAATTTTTCAAATTTAAATTTCTCCAGTTCCAAAATTACTTCAGGAATACCACTAGCACAGTTTCATTAGGGACCCCTTGGGCCACTCTCTCCATATAGTGCGATATTCCGGCCATCTCTAGTTTTCCCACAATAACCACTCATCCTCTCCAGTCAAAACGCGTTAAAATACAAATTTTTCAAATTTAAATTTCTCCAGTTCCAAAATTATTTCAGGAATACCACTAGCACAGTTTCATTAGGGACCCCTTAGGCCACTCTCTCCATATAGTGTGATATTCCGGCCATCTCTAGTTTTCCCACAATAACCACGCATCCTCTCCAGTCAAAATGCAATTTTTCAAATTTAAATTTCTCCAGTCCCAAAATTATTTCAGGAATACCACTAGCACAGTTTCATAAGGGACCCCTTGGACCACTCTCCCCATATAGTGTGATATTCCGGCCATCTCTAGTTTTCCCACAATAACCACTCATCCTCTCCAGTCAAAACACGTTAAAATACAAATTTTTCAAATTTAAATTTCTCCAGTTCCAAAATTATTTCAGGAATACCACTAGCACATTTTCATTAGGGACCCCTTGGGCCACTCTCCCCATATAGTGTGATATTCCGGCCATCTCTAGTTTTCCCACAATAACCACTCATCCTCTCCAGTCAGAACGCGTTAAAATAAAATTTTTTCAAATTTAAATTTCTCCAGTTCCAAAATTATTTCAGGAATACCACTAGCACAGTTTCATTAGGGACCCCTTGGGCCACTCTCTCCATATAGTGTGATATTCCGGCCATCTCTAGTTTTCCCACAATAACCACTCATCCTCTCCAGTCAAAATGCAATTTTTCAAATTTAAATTTCTCCAGTCCCAAAATTATTTCAGGAATACCACTAGCACAGTTTCATAAGGGACCCCTTGGACCACTCTCCCCATATAGTGTGATATTCCGGCCATCTCTAGTTTTCCCACAATAACCACTCATCCTCTCCAGTCAAAACGCGTTAAAATACAAATTTTTCAAATTTAAATTTCTCCAGTTCCAAAATTATTTCAGGAATACCACTAGCACAGTTTCATTAGGGACCCCTTGGGCCACTCTCTCCATATAGTGTGATATTCCGGCCATCTCTAGTTTTCCCACAATAACCACTCATCCTCTCCAGTCAAAACGCGTTAAAATACAAATTTTTCAAATTTAAATTTCTCCAGTTCCAAAATTATTTCAGGAATACCACTAGCACAGTTTCAATAGGGACCCCTGGGCCACTCTCTCCATATAGTGTGATATTCCGGCCATCTCTAGTTTTCCCACAATAACCACTCATCCTCTCCAGTCAAAACGCGTTAAAATACAAATTTTTCAAATTTAAATTTCTCCAGTTCCAAAATTATTTCAGGAATACCACTAGCACAGTTTCATTAGGGACCCCTTGGGCCACTCTCCCCATATAGTGTGATATTCCGGCCGTCTCTAGTTTTCCCACAATAACCACTCATCCTCTCCAGTCAAAACGCGTTAAAATACAAATTTTTCAAATTTAAATTTCTTCAGTTCCAAAATTATTTCAGGAATACCACTAGCACAGTTTCATTAGGGATCCCTTGGGCCACTCTCCCCATATAGTGTGATATTCCGGCCATCTCTAGTTTTCCCACAATAACCACTCATCCTCTCCAGTCAAAACGCGTTAAAATACAAATTTTTCAAATTTAAATTTCTCCAGTTCCAAAATTATTTCAGGAATACCACTAGCACAGTTTCATTAGGGACCCCTTGGGCCACTCTCCCCATATAGTGTGATATTCCGGCCATCTCTGAGTTTCCCATGGAATGGAGATAACCAATGAACTACAGGGAAAATTAATTTTAAAAAATTCATTTTCTTAAATACATTTTCTGCTATTCCACAATTTTTACAGTTTTCGCTCTAAAGCTGATCTACGAAAGAAGGTCTGGAGCACCATTCCAACAAGGATGTGTTATTCCTCCATATTCCAGGCATATATATTTTGGCAATAAATTCTTTTACTTTAATTTATTGTTACTGTTAAAGCGTTAACAGTGCTCTGTTAACGTAAAAAATGGCTGAGCTAAAAAACCTGGTTTGCGTCTTTGCTAGTTAAATTTAAATTTATCTTCACACACATTCGTCCTTTTACTAAGAATACAAAGAAAAACAAATTTGTGACAGTAAAAATGTATGTTAAAATAGCAAAACCGATATTTTACATGCGTCAAAACAGTAGCACGAAAAAAATAGATAGTTAAATTACCAACGACAAAAATCTTTCAATTACAAAAACGATTATTTCAACATTAGAGGAAAATTAGAGAAAATTTTAACGTCTAGCCTAGCCAACAATATTTTGTAATATTTTACAAAAATGGCTAATAGTCATAAGCAATTAAAAGAAAACATAATTGATTATAATAAATAGCAAATTTGGAATTCAACAGAGTATTATTTACCGTATTATAAGCCGTTTTCGTTCATCAGACTCATTGACAAATATACAGAGAAGGTAGACCCCTAAAAACCAGCAAACAGAACGACCAGGCGATACTCCGTTTAATAAAAAAATATGTCTATATCTGGAAGGTCTATTACAAATCAACAAAAATTTAATGTTTCGATTAGATGCATCCAAACACGATCCGTAGACGGTAGATAAGTAACATGTCGAAGTGCAAAATAAACATTTACTACTGCCAAAAATTAATTGGTCAGAATTTACAAAGGAGCATACAAACTTAGGTATGTGAGATGTTTATGTGAGATGTTCTTATGGATTTAATTTGTTAATCTGAATAAAAAGGATAACGTCTCAATCCTCGGTATACCAAAGACACGGTAAAACATTAAGAAGGAAGTATTTTAGTCTGGGAATGCATTTCTGTCCATGAAATTGGGCTAATACACAAAACAAAGGGTGTAATGAATCGATTTGTCTACAATGATATCCTGGAATACATACTAATACCTCATGCAGAGGAGAAAATGCCACTTGATTGGAGATATCAACAGGACAACAATCTAAATTAACGTTTTGAAATGTCTAGCGCAATCGCCAGATCTCAATCCCCCGAAAAATTGGATATCCAGATCTAAAAATGAACCAAATAATTGCAAAAGTAAGGATGATCTTTATTGACAAGTGGCAATTGCATTGCATGAAATTTCTGGTAAAACATTATCCAATCTAATCAAGTCCATAACATGAATATGTAATGAACTTTCTAAAAAATAAGGGCTAGGTAATAAATATTAGTAAAATATTTATTTTAAGTGAATTTATTGAAAACGTGCTGATGTTTTGTCGCATTCATAAAACTGTGTTCAATGTACAAAGTAATTTTTTCTTAGTTAAATAGGAATTTCCTTTATTTTTAATTTTTAAGTGCATTTAGTTGATTAATTTATAAATAAATAAGATAGTTTAAACCCCAAAAGTGTCTGCTTTTGTTATTGAGACATTTTGTATTAACCAGAAGTTCGTGCCGCACACTGTACATATGTACATAGATATGATTATGCAATAAATCCTAAAATTTTGTTTTTATATCTAGATTTTTATATCTACCGTGGAAAACGGTAATAAGGACCTCGGTGGGACCGTACAATTTAGTTCGTTATAAACATAGTTCGCTACGTCCGTAGCAGAAAACTTCGATTTAACAAAACAAAAAAATAAACAAAAAATTAAATTCTAAAATATTACAAATCTTTGCGCATTCATTAATTTTCCATATTTAATTAATTGTGAAAAATACCACAGGCATTTTCTTTAGATTTGAATAATATTCGAATTGTTTTCAAACAATTCCTTAGATTCAGTGAAAGGAATTGGATATTAAGCTTCCTCTTCTTTTCCTTCATCTTCTTTTACTTTTTTCTAAAATATTTTACTGCAATCATCATAATTCCCATAACATTCCATAGAGGAACAAGAGGACTTCGCTGTTAATGAGCTGCACCCTATTCTATTTTTAGACTCGTAGAAATGAACCTACAGTTTAAGGCCGGTTTCGATCGGCAAATGCATTAGATAAGTTTTCAATAGTAGTAATACTCATAACCAGTGATTAGCTAATGTTATAAGGTGATACCGCTGTCCTCCTTTTCATACTATATAGCCTGGCCTTGGATTGAACCAAGGTTATTAGGTGGGTGTCTTACCAACCATACCACAGCGGTACACATAATCTGTAATAATAGATAACAAGTTAAATTCGTCATTGGACTATAGCGAATGATTAGATTTCGTCATTGGACTGTGGCGAACAGATGGAATAAGCCACGTTCGAAGACTAAATAAAGCAGGTAGAGGTGGATATGTAATAGTCTGAACCTGCTCCTCAGTGAGTTGTTTTTTCTCTTTGACGAAATACAAACATTATAGGGACACTTTAACGACTTTAACGACATACTTAAATATGACGTATTGGATATGCTACTGGACGGGTGTTTCAGCGCGGTAGCGACCCAAAACATTTGACAAAATTGACTAAGGAATGGTTATCAGCTAATAGAAACCAAGGCTTGAATTAGCCATCCCAATCACCAGACTTAAATCCCATTGTGAACCTTTTTGAAACTTTGAAGCGCAGTGTTGGACCACGTCGGTTTTAAAATAAGCAGAAGCTGGCGGAGAACTTAAAATTATAGTGGCAATAAATAATGACAATAATTCTAACAAATCTCACAAAAACTACGTCAGAGGATAAGAAAACTTATGGTTATTAAAGTATTGAAAGTTGCTACTCATGAGCTACTCAAGGAGCTAATTTAATTTTTGTTTTTGTATTATTTGGTAGGGAATGGAATTAAAGTTTTGATATAGTTATAATTTAGGAGCCTAAGATAATAAGAATTAAATGTTTACTTTGAATAAATCTATTAGTTAGTAATATACGAGTCTTTAATTAACTCGACAAGAAAAGTTGCTTAGGTTCCGAACAGCATATTGAACATATTTCATTTCGAAAACATTTACGTTTAATTTTTTCTTAATAATACTATAAATTTTTTTCAAACATTGAATTTTTACCAAACTTACCATATAGGGATTTAGAGGGCAATTCCGCTTTTCCTCTGGGCTCATAGCAGAAAACTCTAATATACGCCGCTTATCAATATCGATGCAAACTATATTGTCATCACGTTGGCTTAGTTCGGCAAGGGAAACAATGGACTTTATTATTATTGCAAGTATCTGTTGGGGAGCTAAAGGATCGAATTCCTTAATTGAGAGAATTTTCGACAGTGCTGTTGATGGATTTTCATCATCCATTACAGAAATACATTTATTTTCAAATAATTTTGAAAAGCGCCTTGAACATATATCAGACAATGGCGAAGAACTACTACTGCGACAATCGGTGGGTGCAAGAGCAAGAGTTGAAGCCGTTGAGGGCAATCGTCTTGCGTGATTGAAATTATAGCTACAAGGGCCTTCGTCATCACTATGATAATATATCAAATCGTAAATATTTTCAACAGATGATCTTAATTTTGACCTTCTATCAACACCACCAACACTGCTGCTGTACTCTTCCAATGGTGGATAATATTTAGATTTTTGTTTTTTACAATGTTTTGGTTTTTTATTTGCCTTTGCAACTGTTGCTACTGACGCCTTACTGTCGCCATTTTCCTCCGATTGCACTTTCTGTAGATTATCATTTTCCCTTAAACTGGAATTGTTACTCTTCTCATCGGTACATAATTTTAAGGCAGCCTGAGCTTCAGTTAATAGTATATAGGGATCAAAATCTTTATTGCTGCCCAATGTGAGAGGACTCTTTAGCTTAACACTTATTTTCTCACATTCTTCATCGTCCATCTCCATCTTCTCATCGTCTTCTGTCTCAGATGAGGTTGACTTGCATTGAATATTAGCTTTTGTAATCGCCTTTTTTGCCTTTAACTTGTCCATCATGTCAGGCCTGAGACGCCTCAGACGCACTTTACACAATTTACTGCTTTTCTTTGCTTCCATTATGTTAATGATATACGTATCTTCAAAGAAAAATGAAAAAAGAAGTTAATATATTATACATCTGTATAATACATATTTTTTAAAAGAAAATCATTAACCGTTTTTATTTTTCACTAAATATATAAGAAAACAAGTTTATTTGGAAAATTAGAACTTGTATTTAAAAATATTATCGGATATAAATTTTGATCTAAGTTTTAAAAGCACCAACAAAAATTATTGTATATCCATCCACTTCTGTGTATTGCTGCAGCATTTTATTGTTATAATTTAAGTTTTTTCTATGGTTTGTATATCTATTTTCGCATTCTCTTGTACTTTGTTTTGTTGTTCAATTCGTTGCAAATTACACAAAAATTAACTTCTTGTTCTTTTTATTTGCCTTCTTATTTCGCTCTTCTTCTCGACGGTTTGGTATGGATGAATTTTGATACTGATACTCACACACAAACACGCACAAAATTGCAGTTGCGATATTTCCATGCAAACTTTCACTTACTTTTTAATGTATTAATTAATTATTTTATTAAGTTACTTCATAATTTAATCGTTTTACTGCACTAGTTAAAATGATACTTATTATTTAATTAAATTTATTCCCACTGAATTTTCTTCTATTATTACTTTTTGTCTGCACTCGATTTGTTGAATTTTTCTCGTGTGTATGAATTTTCTTCCTCGTTTATCGCTTCGTTACCACATTCGTTGTAAAAAAGTTACCAGACTCAAGTAGTTTTATTGTACATTTCAGAATAAATTTATTAAACAGTTTGTTAATTATATGAATTTTGTTCGTAATAATATATATAAATAAAGTCTTTTTATAATAACATCTAAAATTAATAATATTTTAAGTAAAAAAATTGTTGAATAAAAAGTAAATCCTATAACATCATGTGGTAATGAAAGTACAATTATTGTGAATTATCTCTAGTAAAAAAATTGGAATAGATTAACACTGTGGTAACTGAAAATTATATACATTCAAAATTCAATATATTTAAATGCTTTGGAATTATAATATTACACTGAAATTACATCTACATAAATGTCAAGAGTTTTAGGTAGTTATGCGAAAAAGATATTTAAACGTATGTGTCTAAAGGTATTGACCCGAACTTATACAATTATAGTGAAGAAGTTATTGCAGAAAATTAAAATTTTATCAAAGCTATTAAAGTAACTAAAACATTTTATTATATAGTAATTTATTATATTATCATATTATATATTATCATATTAAAAAATAAACGAGAGTTGTGTCAAATAAGAAGTTATTTTTTTAACTGTTTTTGAGCTAAAAATTTTTTTGTGTAATTTTGTTGCAACAATATTTCATTGTAGTAAATTGTACATCAAGACTTTTTATTTAACGTAGTATTTGCTCCTATCTTTTACGATAACGACAAATATAAAACACACTACGTGTTTTTTGATTTAAAAAGTGTTAAGCTGCGACAGCGAAGGAAATATATAATCTTTTCAAAAGATTTCATAAGTAAAAATCTTGTTAAATTCAAATTAAATATACCAAACGTTACGTTCGGCAATTACTTAACGTAAATAATATAAATAATTTAAGCGGTTCTCCTGTCACTTAGCACACTTAGTAGACTACTAATCTGCTTCAAAAATTACAAGTTATTTGTGAGATTTATTGGGAAATATTGGTGCTCACGTATTTTAACCATAGTTACTTACAACAGAACAAGCTTCAGGAATTTCAACTAAACTTTTTGTTGGAGGTGCACATAATGTTATCACCCGCCATCACTAGATGGCTTTTTGTACGATCTTGCGTTAATCGAGTTTTGAAACAATGCACTGTGGGGTAGGATTGTACCATTTTTGGAATCAATTAAACCGCTGAGTTTAGGTATAAGATATTGGTATCTTTGGAAAGGTTGTGGTCTTGGTATTATGAATCAATCAAAAAAAATTTTTGTTTTCATTGAAAAAAATAAAGAAATAATAAAATAGAAAAAAATAATATTATTTTATTAAAACATTAAGCTAGTGCAAATACATAATCATAAATATTTCGACAGTTACAATACATATTTATCAATTTAAGGATACATTATTATGTATCTATTCGCTATCACTTTGAGTTTCACCACTGCTTACGTTGAAATCCACCTTATCAGAAGATAAAAGAAACAGACAATTTGCTTCCATAGGTACAACCATTTGTTTTGTCTTAGGAGTTCTCTGGGTCTGAATTTATTAAAAGAAATTAAAGATATCTCTTAAATTATTAATCATACTGCATTTTCTTGCGTTATGCTTTCTAACTTTATTTAAATATTTTATGAATAGATTCTTGGGCTTCTTCAGACAAAGAACCAACACATAATTTTGAACTACTTTCCAACTGTGAATCAACAATTTGTGTAGCGGTTGCGAGATCTAATACCACTGACATTTTTTATTAGGTCTACATTTATCGTAGATATTTTTGTTGACATTTTGTACCGCCTAAAACATACACTAGAAGTATATTCATTATAGTAATTACCACCAACGCCCTTTGGCTGGGCTACTTATATCTAGTCTAAAATCTGTTTTTAAATCTTTCTGAATTATTTTTTAATCATCTTTTATCTATTGCTTGAGAATAACATAAATATTCCTCGAGGATACTTAAGCGAAATATATATCAACTAAAAATTCTGATTCTCTTCTTTTCAAATCCGCTGAGAAACTTGAAATTGGATAATGCTCAAATAAGTTATAAGCTCATAAGTTGATGAAGGTAAGATAAACTGAATTATTATCAGTATCTCAAGATTTTGGAGGATACAGATTCTTATTGTACTCGATAGCGCCTATCAGAAAAATAGCATCACATCCCAGGTGTTTGTTTGTAACACTGTGCTATTATAAAAAAAACAAAACAAAATCTCTAATAAGGCAGGTCTGAAATTTCAAAAAAGTATTCTGATGGGCAGCGTTGGGCAATGCGAAATTACTATCGCTGGAAACTAAACACTTTGAACTAAATAAACTATGCAAAAATACGCTCGCGAATACTTGCCGGAAAAAGATGCAAGCCTTGAAAAATGAAATTTTGATTTTTTGATAAGAAAAATTAATTTTTTTAAATTGGTCATACAGCCGTCGTCTTATTTGAATTCATGTAGCTTAAATTAGCGTTGGTATAAGGACATGTGTATATGTCTGAACGTAAAAAAAATTGAATTGATAGCATTCGTATTTTGTAACAATTCAAAGTTGGTGGAAAAAAAACTAAATTTTGTTACGAATTTTTATTTTTCTATTTTTCTTTTTGGTGGTCAGGTTATGCCGGCTAGTTTACCTCTCAGGGGAGATTCTCAACTGTATTGACCTTCGAACAAAGAAGACAAAAAAATTATTCTCAAAAATCTTCATCTCAATCTTACCACTAACCACCACATGTATGCGAATAGGGAGTGCGATGTAATACTCCAATCGCCCATTCCTTCCATGGCCGCTTTGCATCCACAAAAATGTTAATTTGCAGGCCCCTTATGCCACCATATCCACTCTCCTAAGCTTTACCAAACCATGTTATAATAATTTACTCAATATATTCTATTTTTAATTAATCTTTATTACATTAACATTGTAATATACAATGATACTAAAGAAATACATAATTATTTATAAAAGAACTTTACTTCAAATTTTTATTGTGATAAACAAAATATACTAAAAAAATTATCTTCTATGATTTTAAAACGTATATATTTTTTTAGATTTGATTAATATGCTGGTAAATCAACCTACGCAGCAGGGAGCTCCCTACGAGTGCAACCAGAAACAAACCTATTTTCCGAACAAAACAAAAAAATTTTCTTTTACATACATATTTTGTCTATTCACAAAAACAAAAAATAACACCGAAAAAAACAAAATTGTAAGAAAGATAAAATAAATTAAGAAATATATAATAGAACAGATAACTAAATAAATATATAACTAACAAAATCAATCAATAATATTAGAGTTTTAAATTATTCACTGGGGATAAGATATGTATTCAGACAATAAATAAAATATATAAATAAACTTTTGATTCTTTCCTCTTTTTTTTAAACAAGGAAAATTATTCTTATTATATATAAAGTTTCCCCAGGTAAATTCTAAAAATTTACCTTCTAAATATATTCCAGCGTTTACCTACTAATTCTCCTTTCCCTGCCCCTTATATAATCATTCAAAAGTTCCTTGACCTTTTACTTCTTTTTCAACTCCTACTTATCACTTCCTTTTCCTATATCCGTATCCGACTAATAGGCCAACATAAAATTTAGCAAGACTGAACTCATATTCAAAAAAACACAACAAATATCCATAAAATTAATAAAACAAAAACAAGAAATTAAAAAATACTACACCAAAATAAACGCTATTTTACAACACTAATTTTATGAATGATTGTAATCCTTAAGGGGGTGATACATTGGCAAACATTTGTTTGCAAGCATCGCAAATAGCCAATCGCAATCAAGGAAAAGCAAGTTATCCATGTATGCGATTGCTATTTGCGATGCTTGCAAACAAATATTTGCCAATGTATCACCCCCTTTAGACCTGTAAATATTTGCTTACACACAGTTTGTGTATTTTTCTAAATAAATTTTTAATTATTTATAGGAATGAAAACATTTCCCAAGGTGGGATCACGCAAAATTTTTTTCCGATCGCGACTTAGAATTTTGCTGGACTACTGACATATTTTGGACACCCGAATGACCTTTTTGGATTTGTTTTCAACGCTTTTAGTCTTAAAAAAATTTAATGATTTGTCATTATTGTAATGATGTCATTACGGGAAACCAGAAATATGGTCTTTAATAAGTGTTTTACGCGCATTAAATATACTCTAAAAATCCGAAAATATGATCCAAAAATTTAAAAAATATACTCTAAAAAACAAAAAATTCTTCTTTGTTAACAGAAAAAAGTTCTATTCAGTAGTTCAATATCTTTTGAATATATTTAAGTTTATTTGAGACTTCAAAACATACAAACATAATACAGAATGAGAAAATACAATTAAGAAAAGATAACATAAAACTTTAATGTTTTGAGTTACTAAGAAAATGGACTTGAAAACTAGACTTAAAACTAAACAAAACAAAAAATTAAGAAAAAACAATAATATAATACGGGCATCTTCAATTTTATACATGTAAAATTTAAGCAATGTGTTATTTATACATGCTTCATGTTCTAAATAGCCTAGGGGTGAGTAGTAGTTCGCATCCGACCAATTGAGATCGATCTGATCATTAATAACGCTCTGAATTACAAGATAATCCAAATCATATGAAAACTCAAAACGTTTCATTTAATTAAATGCGTTTCATCTTAGCTAAATCAAATATGTACATACATACATATACATGTATGTATGCATTTTAAGATTTCTTATTAATTTTGTCGAAGTGTATGTGAACACCCTATGAATTTGGCGGTCAAAAATTTCAAATTTCATTATTATGTTTACGCTCAACTCACACGTTCTTACGCTCTTGGTTTTAGTCTTCTCTTTTTTTTCAAAATCACTGGAAGAAATTTGCTTTTAGTCGTCACTGAAATAGCGACGAAATAACATATGGAGTGGCTGTTTGTGGATTTTTTATTTTCCACTAAATGTTCTGATTAAAATCATTAACCCTCTAACCGGCCAGTTTTATTTTGAGCTAAAAAAAATTATACTGGGCTGGTAGTTGAGGGGAAAAACAATACTTTAAAGTAAAAAGTTGAAAACATTAATAGCTTACCTTTCGGCTAAGAAAATATTTTGCCCGCCAAAAGGCGGACTTTCCTATTAAGTCAACGAAATCTTTTTATCAATGAAACATTCTTAATATGTTTTATTGAAACATTATGCTTATTTTGTGTGATAACTTTGGAAACATTTTTTATTAGAAACTTATTTTACACTTCGTGCAGAACATTTATGATTCCGATTTACACCCCTCTGCATTTTGCACAATTTTTACCTCTCCGTCCCAAAATATCAGACATATGTCCAACTTTATCAAAGCGGATGTCATTTGGTAGTTTATAAGACCTGTTTACTTTCTTGCCTGTAAACTTTGGTTTTGAGGTCTTCCCATTAGTTTTTTGATGGAAGTATTTGCATAACAGCAAAGTACGTCTGCCACTATGAAAGTCTGGTAATTTTAAATGAAAGATATCGTTACAATCAATTTCATGATTGCATATAAAAAGGAGATATGAATTCAATCATGACATATCAATTAGATGATAAAATTAAGGGAAAGTCAATTTCATTCTAATATGGTATCGACCTAGTAAGCTGTTCATTATATCATCGCCACCCATATGACAATTGTATTCATTTAATGTATTGGTGTCAAAAAGCCATGTTTGTAACGATTGTTTGCCGCTAATCTTGATTTTAAATGGTTTAATACCAGCATAAGTTGATAATAACCGCACACATTTTGTGTCCTGCCACTGCACACAAAAAAGTTCAACGCTAAAAATGCAGCCAACAAACTCGTTGGAACATTTTAAGAGGCAATTATATTTGAAACTCCAAAATTTTTATTAAAAAAAGGAAAAAAGTCCATCAAAAGAGGAAAAAAATTATATGCAAAACGAACTGGCAGCCGGCAGGTCCGCCGGCTTTTACCAATAAAAAGCTAAGCTTTATAAAAAAAAAAAAAAAAAATTTGATAAGCAAAACACTAAATACAAAATTAAGATACTTACCCATATGAAAATAAATTTATATTTCATAAACTGTTAATGAACATTTTTTTTATTATTTTTGAAGTTTTACTTAAATCACAAATAATTCTTTTACACACTTTATCACCAATAGGCAAATGCATGTTATTATTTGCCATAATAAGTAAATTGTGTATTTCTCTGCACATATTTACCGTTACTATGAAACTTCTAAAAAATAAAATCAGCAAAATAACACAAAAAATGTGTGTGGGTTAACAATGTGCAACGAATATTTTGTAATTATTAATGCATTTTGGTAATCCCCAATGCATTACATATAAATTTTATACAAAACATTTACATTTTTATATTTTGAATTTAAAATAAATTCTTAGAGAACTTAAGACTACTTTTAATCCGTTAAAAATTTTTTACAGTGCATTTCTTATTTTCTCACCAATACAGATACATTTTTAATGTTGCACAGCATTGTCCTAAATACACTATATTGTCCCTCAAATGGATTTATTGTCCACCTAAGTATAATTTAAGTTGCCTGCTTTCTGGAACAGAGTACAGTTAAAGCTCGGACAGCTGTTTTAGGCAGAGTAATAATCGAAGTAATTTTCTAACAAATAAATCTCCGTTAAACGGACGCACTCTTGACCGGATGCGGACACCTTTTTTTCTAAAACATCTCCCGTGGACGGACAAAAATCGTTACGAAAGAAAAGAACGAAGGGAAGTACCTACTATTATTGTGTAATTCCCCTTTTTCATTTGGTATGTTTTAGTACATATGTGACTGTATGTATACGAAATAAAATAAAGCACCACTATTATTTGTGTGATTCTAGTTTTTATATCACTGACAACGAAAATATTTTTTAGTTGTGGAATAGATCTCAATGAGAGCAGACATATGTCGCTTTGTTTGCACACTACACCGCACTGCACCGCTAATTTCTCATCTTGGTCACCCTTGATTTGTTTGATTATTGTGGTATGCGTGTAACTAGTATTTTTGTTAGGGTTTTGTCACTTGTTCGTTTAGAATTGGAAAAACACAGGCTGCGAATATAATGAAAAATAATGAAGTTATCAAAACTAAATGGCACTCTAGACTTAGTGTTAACTAAAAAAATTGTCTTTCCACAAAGTGTTATCAAATTGACAAGCTGTGTTTTAATTGATTTGCTGCTGCTAGAAGCAAGAATTTCATTTATCAGGACGAATAATAAATACCAAAGCCGAAGAAATAGCTGAGAAAGTAGATTATGCAGGGTTTTCTGCTTCAGATAGGTAATTGGTTGCAAAAATGGCGCAAAAGACATGACATTAGTCCTAAAAGTATATCAATGGCTTATTAAGCGGCGATTAGACGATCAAGCGCGGCTTGATGGCAAGCCAATCAGCTCGTGCTGACAAGCCAACCAGCTTGTGTAATAGCATGTTTGTCGTGTTTGCCAAACTCGCTTGATGGATTACAAAAATTTTTGATATTTTGTGTTTGTCATCCAGCCATCAAGCTCGTGTAATAACAATTCTGTCAATAACAGTGTAAATGTCATTTCTGTTTTTGTAAGTGAGCAGTAAAGATGTCTTGGCTAGAGCGCATATTGAAATGTATGAATTGAATTGAGAAAGATAGAATTTAGCATATCGAACTTAGTCAACAAGAGGGTATTAACTCAAAATTTTAAAATTTTCAGTAGGGATGAAAATATATTATACCTTTTTTATGAAAATATACGATACATTTATATTTCTACTTTTGTAGTAACAGAAAATAAAACTTTTGGGTGATATAAGGAAATATGGTTTACGAGATGAACGAGTAATTGGAATACGTTGAAATTTTTACAGTAGATAAATATTGATGTTGTTGGTTGATTTCTTGCAAAAAGTAGTAAATTCAAAATTTTGAGTTAATACCCTCTTGTTGTTCAAGTGCGATATGTACAAATTATTTTTAGTGTTTTTATTTCGATAATTGTTTTATTGATTTTTTTTATTATTAATATTGTTACGTTTTAAACTTTTTAAAACGTTTGAGTTCGTTTAAATTTCGTTCAAATAAAATAAACACCGTTTTTATTTTCTTGTTCTACTGTTATATTCTTATTTACTACACAATAACTTTTATACAGTTTACAACAACTTAATATTCACTATACAACACTTTTATTTTCGCTTTAACACGTCCTTATCTTACGACAGCCAAACAATAACTAACTGACATGTAAGTACAACAGGACTTTATATACCTAATTGCCTGTATTTTAGAAGGTTCAGGAAATTTCGACCATCTTCTATTTCCATATTCGCTAATTCAAATGTTACGTAAAGATATTCAATGTGGCAGTGCTGCCAACTTGACATATACCAAAATCCAACAATGCAGTGTTGTATTTTTATTTTCGTAACACTGCCTCCCGCTTATGCCTGGTCGTTCTAAATGTACCACTTTAATTTTTGACTGCAGGCTGTCGTTTTTCTGCATTCGGTATACCACATCGCTTAGCCTTTTGACTACTTTATAAGGTCCATCCCAGTTAGTTGGTAGCTTTGCGGAAACTTTTTTCTTCCGCTGTGGATTGTAGAGTAGTACCAGTTGTCCCTCATGGAAGCCCTTGGCACATCACTTTTCTTGGTTTTACCGAGTGGTGCTCTCGATTTGTATTGCTGCATTTGATTCTGACTTGTTCTGACTGCATTTTTAGCCGCAATACATTCAGTGCATTTCGCTATTCACCCGGCGGCAGCTTGCTTACATTCAACCCAAGAGTAATGCTGTTTTAATTTTTCAACTGTCTTCGCCACGCTAATATGCCCTCCGCTATGTTCCTTATGAGACTGCTTCAATATAAGCACCCGTCTATCAGCTTTAAACAATTCCACTGAGCCCAATAAGCCTTTATTAGAGGGCTATCTGCTGATATCTCTTTACTAGTAGGCCGTTTGCCTTTTCTTTAACCGCTATTATTCTTGCCAGTACTGGGTCTTTCCTCTGAGCCGTTGACCATTCCTCGTTAACCTCAAGACGTAATTGCCTGATGTTGATAAAGTTCTCTTTGGCCTTATTACCTGTTTTATCAGCGGCTATCTCCATTCGTCTTTACTCTTTTCACTCTTGTAACAAGTTTCATTGTTACGTGGCAATCTTTTCATGTTACAGCTTCTTTTATGCCCATCACCATTATGTCCAACATTGTTCTCATTACGGCACTCATATATTTGTTTTCTGTTGTGTATACCTAAGCTCATCTTATGCGCCTCTCCTCTATTGGTAGGGTGGTGATTACGAAATGTTTCTGGTCTTCTATAGCCGGTGTTTTCCCATTTTCATGTCTCCATGGTGACGCAAATCTTACACTTCTGAGCGGTGCCCTACAATGTCTTTGAAAATAACCGCTCTTTCCACAGTTTTGCCACTTCCTTTTTGCCCTTTATTCTTTTTCGGTCAAAAGTCGCTCTACCACCTCTTTGATAGCTGCATGAAATCTTTGGTATTTACAATTTTCATGCTATACACTTTATGTACCTGTGGCTTGGATATCTCGCAAACGGTCTCCTGAGCCAGTGCAAACACCAAGGTCTCCGCAAAGGTTACCTTATGAGCAGCACACTCTGCATACTTAATGTCACGATCTCCTAGCCACCGATGAATGCTTCGATTTTAATTTGCTTTACTAGTGGGTGGGTTTCCCCTGGATAACTAAGCTGCACCAACTTTCGACCTCCATTGCAAAGGCTTGCAATGATTCATTAGCCTTTTGCGTTCGGCGCCTTAATTCCATGCGGTACAAATCGTGCGTGTGCTCGTCGCCAAATTTACGCTGTAGCGCCACCATTAATTCGCTGTAATTGTGTCTGCAGCTGGCTGGCATGGTTTCGAGAATTTCTGCCAAAATTAATTCCAGAGCCTTCTCTTTATCGTCCCATCCGTTTCTGTTGGCTATAGTATCGAACTCAAATTTCAATACTGATAGGGGTGAGCTACCATCAAAGCAAGGTGTTTTTATTCTGGTTCGGGTTTCTGGCACTGGAGACTGTTGATCTTTTCTTCCATTATATTCAATTTTTCGTTAACAGTTTTCTCAAAATTTCCATTTTTGTCTCCACACTATCTTACCGTCGCATATATTTCACGTAATTGCTCAGTTGTTTCTTTAAATTTGTGTTCAAGTTGTTTAGTAATTTCTCGTACCTCAGTAGAAGTTTCTTCAAGTTTTGTTTCAATTTTTGCCATAAAATTCATAGCAGCCGGCAGCGAGTTAACGTCTATACTACTTGTTGTTGGAGGGGCACTCATCTCAGGCGCATTCTCTTCATCAAATTCGTGATTATCGATGTCTATACCACGTCTCTGAAATTCCTCTAACAGACGTTTTTGCAGTTCGGTTTTATTATCGGTTGTTGACAGCTCTAATTTATTTAATTCCCGTTTGAGCCTGTTCACTTTTAATTCTTGGAATTTAATTTTTACTCTGTTTGACTTATTTATTTTATTTTTATATACACAATCCCACTTCTGACACTAATGTTACGTTTTAACCTTTTTAAAACGTTTGGGTTCGTTTAAATTGCGTTAAAATAAAATAAACACCGTTTTTATAATCTTGTTTTACTGTTATATTTTTATTTACACAGTTATTTATTTATACAGTTTACAACAACTTAATATTCACTATACAATACTTTTATTTCCGCTTTAACACGTCCTTATCTTACGACAGCCAAACGATCACTAACTGATATGTAGGTAAAACAGACCTTTATATACCTAATTGCCTGTATTTTAGAAGGTTCAGGAAATATCGACCATCTTCTATTTCCATATCCGCTAATTCAAATTTAACGTAAAGATATTCGATGTGGCAGTGCTACCAACTTGACATACCAAAAACCTACAATGCAGTGTTGTATTTTTATTTGCGTAACAATATTTAATTGTATAATATATATATTTGTACAATTTTATGATTCCAATAACAATTTAATAATGAAAATTTTCTATGATAAATGTATTGACAAAATATTCATACAGATATTTTTATTTATAAAATTTTTATTTTCAAGGTAATTTACAGGCTATTGCCAAAAGTATTCTGAAGTTTTATGAAGACTATAATTTACCTCCTATGTAGGCTTTAATTAATTGATATCTAAATCTTATATATAAAAATTGTTGCTTGATTGTTTAAAAATAATGTACAGAACCTACAGTGCCTTTCTGGAAGCAACAAATGATTGGATTTTGACAGGAAGGATAATATAGGGAAAAAGAGTAAAAAATGTAACTAAGATAGCATTTAAGATAATAATTCAGATTTGGCTAGCGAAACACGCCGTGTTTTAGCTAGCAGTAGTTAGATATAAAAGAACTCAAGAACTTCATCATTAACTTATACTACAATATCAGATCGTCGCCTGTAATACAAAAGGGCCAATCATGACCTAATTTGAAGGTAGAGATAAAAAGCTTAATAAAATGAATAATATTATGACGATCTCTCCTCTGGCATATAAATACAATTATGAATTCATTTTTGGACACAGATGTACTTCTTCTTTTTTATTTATTTTCCTAAATGGTGTCGGATGCAGCTTTTTTAATTTAAGTTTTAATTAACCAAAATAACCTTACAACAGCGAAAAGTTTAAAAAAAGTACTACGTGCTATCATCGACTTTCGCAATCGGAGACTTATTCGACCTACAATTTTATGTACATATTGTTACGAGAATAAAAAAGTCTAAATTTTGGTATATTTTGTGTCATCCTGTCAATTCCATACTTACTTGTGTATCTGGCAGCACTGCCAATTAAATCATCTCTGGGTAACACAATCTTACATGTTTAAAATTAACGGATAGAGGATATGAGATCATTTGAGACATTTTTGGAACTTTCCAAACTGTAGGTAATTAGGTGTATTTGGGGCTGCTTTACCTACAAGTGAATTAGATATCGTTGGCTGTCAATAAATAAAGTTGTGTTAAAGCGGAAATAAAATTATTGCATTAAGACAAACAATATAAAAGTTAAGTGGATTAAACAAAAACTGTACACAAACGTTTTAAAAAGGTTAAAACGTAACAATATATTGTAAGTTAAATAACTTTTTTCTTATTAGTATATTATGTAAATAAATACAACACGGCACATAAACTGAGTAAAAAGATCAAGTTTTTCATTAGAAGAAAATTATAGACTAAATAATTTTTTTATGATATTGTTACGAAAATAAAAATGCCTAAATTTTGTAGTTTTGTGCCACCCATTCAATGCGTTACTTATTTGCGTATTTGGCAGCACTTCCAAATCGACCATCTTTACGTTGCATTTGAATAACGGATATAAAAACAGAAAATATGAGACATTTTCGGAACCTTCAAACCTGTAGGCAATTAGGTATACATATAAAGAGGCTGCTTTATCTACACGTGAGTTAGTTATCGTTTTGCTGTCGTGAGATAAAGACGTGTTTAAGCGGAAATAAAAGTGTTGTATAAGCGAATATTAAGCTGTTGTATTAAGATAAAGTGTATACAAGTTATAGTGTAGTACATAAAGAAACCGTAAACAACAACAATGGTGGTGTTTATTTTATTTTAATGCAATTTAAACGAATTCAAACGTTTTAAAAATGTTAAAACGTAACATTGTTTTATGTATTCTGAAGGGATATGTAGTTCTACATGGTCTTCCACATGATTATTCCATTATTATTATTATCCTCCTGATTAAGCACTATTGCAGGACACTGAGACCTATGGGTCTATTGTACTTCCCCGGTTTATAGCTTGTTCAACAGATCTGCTGCTTTCCTAGTGAACATCTATTGTACCCCCCCGGTATATAGCTTGTTCAACAGATCTACTGCTTTCCTAATGAACATCAGCAGATCTGAAACCGTAAGGCCCTATGTCTACCTAGGCACCTTCATCGTCTGATTAATATCTTTATAATTTTTGTTGTTTTATTTCACTTGTTTATAGACTATTGTATCTGGAAAAATATTTTCACTGAATTATCGTAAGATTTTCTAAAAAAGTTAGACACTTATTTTCTCACAAAATAAATATCGAAAAAATCAAAAGACTTGACCGAACGAAAATTACAATAAGAAACACAAACAATTATTTACTTCAGCTAAATTTATAGATAAAATCATCTTAAGGCATAGAATTTAATTGTATATTACTTCGTTTAAAAATAGAATATCGTTGGACATGAGAAATGTGTATACAATTAACAAATGAATGAAAGGGTTAAATCTATAGACAAATTAATTTCTGATCGTCATCTTTTAATAATTCATCAATTTACCAAAGCAGAAACTAATTCATCCGCAATCATAAATAACAACTTCACTACTCAGTGTCTGCGTGTATACTGATGTTTGACAAACTTCGTTGGATCTTGAATTAGCAAAACACTCTCTCTCATCAAGCCATGTTGACAAGCTGCACTGAATCGTCTAATCGCCGCATCAAGAGCAGCTTCAGACGTTATTCCTGAAGATATCAACCAATTTAAAGCCAAACTTCCATCAATACTAAGTCAGTATAAGCCAGAGTATATATACAATGCAGACGAAAGTGGTTCATTTTTCTGGCACTTACTAACAAAACATTAGTATTAAAATCAGAAAAATGCACGGGCGGTAAATTGTCAAAAGAAAAGGTTACAATCTTATTTTGCGTAAACATGAAAACACAAGAAATGTTATTAGTAAAAGGAAAAGCTTCCCGCCACCGTGTGTTTACAGCAGTGCTTGTTAAACACATACATTGTCATTTTTCTTTTGTGTAAGTTAGCAGCAGTTCTCTCTTACTCAGCGCATTTAGAGCAACTTATAGTAAAAACAATAATAAATAAAAATATACTATTAAAGAATTGAAATATATTTGAGATAAATTTTAACCTCTTTAAGCAAATAAAAAGGAAATACATTTTTATATTCAGTATAACAAGAGTTAATGTCTTGCCACGTCATATGTAGTGCAGCAGGACAACGTGCAAATGAAATTGGGTTTACCGAAAAACATTTGCTTAAACATTTCGTTGAGTGTTTTTTGAGAGACTGACTGTTTGTTGTTATTTTTGTTCAATGTGTGAGTCAGGGCTGCAGGTGAAATTTGCAGAATATCAAAATTTTCCCGATAAAAATATCGTCAATTCAGTTTCGGAAAATCGTTAAAGAAATCGGACCAAAAAAAGAAGCATGCTTTTAGCGTTTCTAATTTTTTTTTAATTACTCCATAGTACATTTAAAAAATACATATTTTTAATGCGTGTATAAATCTACTTACAAATGAAACCTAATTGCCAAATCGCTTAACTCCACTTTTAGAATTTTATCAGATAGTAATGTCAAAACGCTGTATTGACTCTAAATTATATTATATTCAAAACAAATTTCTCTGCTAAACAACAAAAATACTTATAACTAAGTAGTAACTTAATAAAAATTTTATGATTGTTGCGTCAGAAAAATAGGTAAATTTATCTTGCAATTTCGTATCTTTATTCTAAACAATTAATTCTTTTAAATACTTTGTTACCTTTATGTTCTTTCACTTTGAATCATTTATATTTACATAAAACTGTATCAATACATAGAAAAATAACAGTATCATTGTTATGTATAAGCATTTGTGGCGACTGCCAATACATAAAGCACCTAAATACATAAAATTACAACCCTGACGAATAAAAAGAAAAAGAGAAACAAAATTGATATAATACAAGAAGACGCTCGAGATCATTCGAAAGAAGACAACGTGCTCGTTCTTTGACATACATATGTCTACGGCTTAACCTAGAAAAATTTTATATAATAAATTAGAAATAAAGTAATTAAAAATACCAAAAATTAAAAAACGACTCCTCCTAATTTATTATAAACGTAAAACCTTAGTTTGGTGAACGCCAACACTGATGACCCCGACGAGGCTTATCTCAAAAAAAATTCGAAGGGAATATGAACAAGACAGAAGAAGAAGCTGTGCTAGAAGCCTGCATCGGATCTGATACAGCCAAGTGTAAACTACCCGACTTTACAGAGGAATATACAGACTTATGGTTTTGACTTATGGTAGAAGCAGCTTTTGAATCGGCAGGTATAGCCTCCGACAAAAAGAAATATTTTACCATCATCGGTCAGCTTCCCACACGAATCATGAATAAGTTGGCCGATTTGCGAACAAACCCACCGGGTTAGGGTACCATGTACAAAACGATAAAAAAAACGTATCATCACAGAATTTGCCGATAGTACTGCAACAAAAATAACAAAGCTACTTAGCGAACTAGCACTTGGCGATAGGAAACCCTCACAATTATTAGCCAAAATGCGAAGTAGAGCTGCAGAATGAATTGCTAATGAATTGCTGCAAATGAATTGCTAATGCAACTGTGGTTACAAAATCTTCCGCAACAAATAAGAGCTGTCATCTCCGCTGATGACAAAATTGATTTAACCACAGCCGCTACAATGGCAGATAGAGTAATGGAAGCAATTAATACTAACACACCTAACTCTTGTGCAGTCGAGAGAGAAATTTCACAAATAAACACCAATAACTTCGAGCGTCTGCAACAGCAAATAAATAATCTATCAAAGCAAATTAAAAGCTTACATACGTCACGACCGCCATTCAGAAATAAAAGATCAAATGATCGTTCATCAAGACCGGCCAGAAATAGGTCTTTATCTCACAAAAATTACGACACCTGCTATTACCACCACAAATTCGGAAACGATGCAAAAAAATGCAGACCACCATGCAAGTACGAATATAAGGCACGCGAGCCAAAAAACTAGCTGTCCGGGCTCACACGATGAATGGTGCGCCCGGAAATAAAACAACACGCCTTTTTGTAACAAACGGCAACACTGGACAACGTTTTTTAATCGACACTGGAGCCGACATCTCCATCATACCAGCAACAACACAAGACGTACACCAATCTTCAATCACAGGAACACTATTTGCAGCAAATGGTTCACCTATAAACGTATATGGGAAGAAAACGTTAAAACTTAACCTCAATCTTCGTCGAGAATTTGTATGGACTTTCCAGGTAGCCAAAGTAAATACTGCAAAAATAGGGGCCGATTTTTCACGACATTTTAAACTTAGGGTAGACCTGGCAGCAGGTTGTCTAACCGACAGCACAACGAATTTAAATACATTTGGAAAGCAAACTACTGACGACGCACCCACAATTAAAGTTATTAATACAAATGATAAATTTCAGGCACTATTGCAAAATTTCAAAAGTATCCTCACCATGTCTGAAAATAAAATTGCGAACGTCGCAACATATCACCACATCGTAACAAACGGCCCCCCAATTTACGCCAAGCTGCGCCGATTAACACCTGAAAAGTTAAAAATTGCCAAAACCGAATTTGAATATTTGATAAAAAAGGGCATTTGCCAACCTTCGAAAAGTCCTTGGGCATCACCACTACATATGGCACCAAAGAAGAATGGCACCTGGCGACCCTGTGGAGACTATCGGGCTTTAAACGCCATTACCGAAAAAGATAGTTATCCCATTCCGAACATACAAACTTTCCACCATGTCCTAGCAAATAAAAAAATATTTTCCACAATCGATTTAGAGAGAGCATACCACCAAATACCCATCAATCCTGATGACATTCCAAAAACCGCCATCCTAACCCCTTTCGGACTGTACGAGTTTTGCTATATGACGTTCGGCCTCTGCAACGCCGGTCAAACATTCCAGAGGCATATTGACTGTGTCCTAAGGGGGTTAGACTTTGTTGTACCATACCTAGACGATATATGCGTGGCGTCGCGAGATGAAGAGGAGCATGAGAGGCATTTAAAAGAAGTTTTCAAACGCTTGCAGGATCCCAGCATGACCATTAACCTCTCAGTAAATGTGTTTTTGGTCAAGCCCAGGTGAGATATCTTGGTCATTTAGTTACCCCTAATGGTATTCTACCCCTTCCAGATAAGATAGAGGCCATCAAAAATTTTAAAAAACCTCCCGTTGCCAAGGATTTAAGGCGTTTCATAGCGATGGTAAATTTCTACAGACGATTCATTCCAGCGGCAGCCAAAACTCAAGACGTTCTTCAGAAACTTATACCAGGTAACATTAAAAACGATAAGCGCAAAATAATCTGGACAGAGGAAGCAAGAAAAGCTTTTAAGAAATTTAAGTCAGATTTATCGTCCGCAACCCTATTAGCTCACCCACACGAAAACGTTCCTTTAACCCTATCCGTCGATGCGTCAAACAATTGTATAGGCGGTGTTCTAAGCCAGGTAATTAATAACAACAGCCAGCCACTGGGATTTTTTTCAAAAAAACTCACTGAGTCACAACAAAAGTGTAGTGCATATTCACGCGAACTCTATTCTAAATGTTATTCGCAACAAAATTGTAGGCAACGCGGACGCCGCACTAGAATCCTACAATACATCTTTAAATTGGATTGCAATATCCCGATGCCTTACCATGTATTATGCTGATAAGCGCGACCTTAGTACACTCGAATACCAAATGACCTGCCTTATACAGGGGAGAAAAACCGTACAAGAATTCTATGGTGAAGTATATTCCCATCTTACTCTTATTCTCAACAAAATTGCTTGCATGGAAATAAATGAAGAAGCCATGCAAGTCCTCACAAATACATATCGCGACAAGGCCCTTGATACCTTTGTCAGAGGTCTATCAGGTGATCTTTCAAGACTTCTTGGCATGAAGGAGCCTGCTGACTTACCAGAGACACTACTTTTGTGTATTAAGCTCGAAAGTCAAAACTACAGAGCAGTACATGCTAACAATCAGCACAGTGGGTCTAAAAAATTCAATCCACCCCCAGCAGCTTTTCAACATTTTCAACAAAAACCTCCCTTACCTCCAAGAAATCCTCATTATAAGACCCAACCATTTTACCCACAACTTGCCTATTTACCTAAAGCGATTTCACGAATGAGACAGGTTAGTCCACAATTCCCCCAACAACCTCAATATCTTAGCCCTCAAATTTGGCCAAACAGGCAAATCAATAATCATCCATTCAGAAACCCTCCACCAAGACCGATACAACCAAAACCACCCACACCAATGGATATCGATCAATCGCAACAAACAAGGAATGTAAATTATATAAACAGACTGAATTTTAATTTTGCGGGAAAGCTCCCACCGCCAACACAATCCAATCAGTTCAATAGAAATATCCCCAATAAAATCCAAAGGATAAACCACATAACGCAGAAGCCTGAAGAGTGCATGCAACAATCAGGAAAATCAATCATTGAACGATTACTATCAGGAATATTCGAGACAAGCACAGGATGAAGGAGAATGTGACAAAGAAGAATTCTGCGATATTCATTTTTTAGGCTAACTTATTCTACGTTACCTTATTTTCAATGTAAGACTGGTAACGGAGAAGTGCTCAAATTCTTAATAGATACCGGATCTAACAAAAATTATATCCAACTTTCATTAGCTAAGAACCCTTTATCAAATTATTCTATATTTTACGCCAATTCAGTCGGTGGCAAAATTAAAATATCCCATCACATTTTTTTAAATCTTTTTGGTGTGGAAGAGAAGCTTAAATTCTTTATTTTACCCTCCCTCAAATCTTTTCATGGCATTCTCGGCAACGACAGCCTCAAACAATTAAATGCAATAATATATACTTTTGAAGACTACATGTTAATAAAGAATGGTAAAAGAGTTCCTATTAAGCAGCAAATATCTAAATCTGTCAATAACTTTGAGGCGAAAACCGAACACTTAACAAAAGACCAAAAGGAAAAACTTCACACATTGTGCAAACAATATTCAACACTATTTGCGGAACCTAACGAAAACTTACATATACTACAACAGTCAAAGCAGAAATCAGGACGACTAATAATAGCCCAATATACTCTAGGTCCTACCCATATCCTATGGCTTTAAAATCAGAAGTCGAAAAACAAATCAACAAACTCTTAGAAGATCTCGTTCGCCATATAACTCACCTGTCTGGATAGTGGACAAGAAACCGGACTCCTTAGGAAATAAACAATACAGGTTGGTGATAGATTACAGGAAATTGAACCTGGTAACGGTGGCGGATCGATACCCGATACCGGAAATAAACGAAGTTCTTTCCCAGTTATGGCATAATAAGTTTTTCTCTGTTGTCGATTTAAAAAGTGGTTTTCACCAAATTCCATTAAGGAATTCGGATATAGAAAAAACAGCCTTTTCTATTAACAACGGGAAGTATGAATTCACCAGACTACCTTTCGGTCTTAAGAACGCTCCTTCTATTTTTCAACGAACGTTAGATGATATTTTGCGAGACTACATAGGACGCTGCTGTTATGTATACATAGAAGATATAATTATATTCAGCAAATCCGAGGCAGACCACGAAAAAGATTTAGGTAACATTTTTAGGATTTCTTGGATTTATAGTGACGCAAGAAGG
Source organism: Wohlfahrtia magnifica (assembly GCA_023159175.1). NCBI lineage: Eukaryota > Metazoa > Arthropoda > Insecta > Diptera > Sarcophagidae > Wohlfahrtia > Wohlfahrtia magnifica. The sequence continues at coordinate 3,855,194 of JAKWBJ010000180.1, read as the reverse complement.
CATAAAAACAAATCCTTCAAAGGTTAAAGCCATTTAAAATTTTCCCACTCCACAAAATCTCAAAGAATTAAGATCAAACCCCTAACGACTCTTTTAAGAGGGGAGGATGGACGTACGTCCAAGATACAATCAGCAAAAAAACAAATCAGCCTTGACGAAGAAGCTACCAATGCATTTCAGAAAATCAAAAATGTTCTTATTTCTGAGGACGTCATGCTGACTTATCCCAATTTAAATAAGGAATTTGAACTTACAACAAATGCGTTTAACTATGCGATAGGTGCAGTCCTATCACAGGAGGATATACCAATTACATTTATTTTATTTATGCGGCAAATGAAAAAGAGATGCTTGCCATTATTTGGGCACTGAAATCTCTTCGTAATTATCTTTATGGCTCAGCCAAAATTAAAATTTTTACGGACCATCAACCATTGACGTAGGCATTATCCAGTAAAAATAATAATGGTAAAATGAAACGCTGGAGAGCGATCCTTGAGGAATATAACTACGAGTTAAAATATAAATCAGGTAAAACAAACGTGGTTGCAGACGGATTATCTAGGACGCCACAACGCATACAAATTAATTCTCTTACTTCTACCCAACATAGTGACGAGAGCTCATCGCAAAATTTGATTCCATATACTGACGCACCGATCAATGCCTTTAAAAATCAACTCTTTATAACCATTGCAGAAACTTCATCGTATCAGTTCAAAATAACCTTCCCAACATACCACAGACACATTATTGCTGAACCAGAATACACAGATGACTTGCTAATTAATCTACTAAAGCGCTATCTAAATCCTTCAGTCACAAACGCAATAATTACTGAAAACCACATCCTTGGCAGGATTCAAACTATATATCCCTTGCATTTTAACCAATATAAAATACGCTACACTCGGAGGACAGTAAAAGACTTGACAGAACTAGCAGAACAAGAATCCGCAATCATAATAGAACACAATAGAGCCCAACGGAGCGCAGCCGAAAACAAGGCTCAACTCTTAGAAAAATTCTACTTTCCCCAGATGAACGCAAAAATTAAAAGAATTGCTAAACAATGTAAAATTTGTCAGGAAAATAAATACGAAAGGCATCCACCAAATCCAATCTTGAAAACAACTCCTATCCCAACTTACCCAGGCCAAATTGTCCACATCGATATTTACCACACGGCTGAGGATATAAAGCAACCCCTACAAGAACTTCTTACAGCCTTTGGTATCCCCGAAAAAATAGTAATTGATAATGAGAAATCTCTAAATTCAGCCTCCATCATATTCATGTTAGAAAATCAATATGGCATAGAAATATTTAGGACGTCTCCATATTCTAGCTCAGTTAGCGGCCAAGTGGAACGTTTCCACTCCACTCTTACTGAACTAATGCGTTGTACGAAGGCAGAAAATACTCACAATAATTTTGAGGAATTATTAAACATGGCAATATGCAAATACAACTATTCAATCCACTCAACCACTAATAGAAAACCCATTGAAGTATTTTTTGGCAGGAAAGTTTATACAGACCCCTCACTTTTTGAAAAAGACAGACTCTACAATATTAAAAAATTAACCGAAAAACAGGAAAAAGACCTTGCGTTCCATAATAAAAACAGGACAGAGATAAAAACATATTTGACCAATGACGTTATTTATGTAAAGGTAAATAAAAGACTAGGCAACAAACTTACACAGCGCTATAAAAAGAAAATTGTCTCTCAGGATAACGGAAATACTGTTATCACTCAGTCTGGACGAATGGTTCATAAACGCCATATTAAGGCATAACTAGAAAAGAAGAATTTTTATAAGAAAAAAAAGAAAAGAAAAGTAAATAAATTTTCCTTTTTTTTAAAGAATTTGTTGTTAGAATATTAGGAAGAATAAATAACGCCTAAAGTTATATTTTTATTTGTCTCTTCTTCAGGATAATGTTTGAAGTAGAAGAACGATTAGCAACTCTCATAGAGTTGTATATTGCAGACGAAAAGGATGGGGAAAACCTACGGAATATGTCAATACAGATCTCCAGGATTAAAAGGATCGGAAAAATAATGTCCCGAAAAAATAAAAAAATTCGTATTAGAGTATAGAAATGTATTGAATTTAAGGAAAATGTCGATTAATATGCCATAGGCGTACGACTACTAAAATATGAATAATGAATTAATGATTATCTAAATAAAAGAATAAACAATATAATAAAAGAGTCGATCAATATACCATAGGTGTACGACTATTAAAGTTACAAATAAATTAATAGTAATTAATTAAAGAAATAAAAATTAAAATCAAATGAATTTTTTTATCAAATAAAATAGGAGAAAAGCTTTAGATTAACTAAGGACAGTTCTATGTTTACTTATTAGAATACAACTATTTGCATTTTATTATTACATTTTCAGTCTCCTAGCCTGCATGACTCATGCAGAAGTTCAAATTCATGACTACCTCATCTCACTTAATAACCATTGACAATGGCTACTCCAAAATTAAAGACGGTACTCTAAACTTTATCCATGTCATAGACATCTTAGCGTGCAGAAACTGTTTAGAAAACATAACAGACGTAATAAACAGTATATTGCCACCCGCAAATCCTATGTATCCTATCTTACAGCACGAGGCATAACTAACTATTGAACTGTTGGAAATCGTCGAACCCGTCCAACATCCTAAATCCAAAAGATCCTTAGATATACTGGGAACTGTATGGAAATATCTAGCAGGAAGTCCTGACCATGATGACCTTAATATTATAAATACCAATTTAGACCAATTAACAACCAACAATAATAGACAAATTTTTATAAATAATGCTCTAAATAACCGAATGAATAAATTAACTAAAATCACTAATGACATTTTAAATATAATAAAAAAGGACAATAGTATTGATAATGGAATAGCTCTTAGTTTACAAAGTAAAGTGAGAATGATAAAAGGAGAAATATTAAACATTAAGTATGCCATACAATGGGCCAGGTTAGGTATTGTAAATTCAGTTATATTAAACAAAAAAGAGATAGAAGTAACAGTAAAAGAGTTAAAAAAAGAAAATATGCCATTTGACACAGTCGAAGAGGCATTAGAATTAGCAGATGTTAGCGTATTGAGTAATTTTTCAAAAATAATTTATATTGTAAAAATACCTTTAACTACCAAAGAAATTTATAATAACTATATCATTAAAGCAGTAATGAAAAACACTGTAATAACTAATTTAAAATATAATAATGTACTAGAAAATAAAGGAATCATATATGGAATGAAAAACGGTGGTAAACAGTACAATATGATAAGTATTTGTAAACAAGATGAACTATTAGATTTAAGAAATGATTTTTGTATACCTAATTTAGTTAAAAGCCTCAACTCTTCATGTCAAATGATCAGCGGTCACCATATCCCAAGAGATGAACTTATCGCTCCAGGAATACTTTTTCTAAATGAATTTCAAGGTAACATAACTGTAGACAATAATGTGCGTACTATGAACGGCAGAAATCCAGTCCTTAAGAGCAGAAGAGACGATAAATAGACTTTCTACAGTAATAGCTCTCATTGTATTTATCATATTGTTTAGTAAAAATAATAAAATACCTCCATAAGAAGAAGTCAAAACATCCAACAAAACAACCTACAGAAGATACTGTGGAAGCCAGCCATTACCAGGAAACTCCCTTAGAATCTCTGGCACCAACAGTAAGAAAACTCCAAGTTTTCTAGACGTTCGAGGGCAAGCGTTTTTAAGAGGGGAGGAGTTAACGCCACAAACATTTAAAACTCAAAAAAAATTATTTTTTCCCACAATATAGAAATCACACCAACAACATTACACGCGCAAGAAATCATACCAACAACATTACACGCGCAATTACCAAAAATGCTGACAACATGTCTACATTACCGATGCATTTATTACACGCACTGTTACCAATTTGCTGACAACCCTTCACCTGCAAGAATTTGCCAAATTGCTGACAACCAACTCACCTGTTCTGCAACGTGACTTGATCGACTGACTGAGGTTTAGTTATAAGAAAATTCATATTGTAAATTTAGTTCTTAAGTGGTGATCAAACAATAAAGTGTGGCTTTTAGCCAAAAAAATAATTTTTTTTTTTTTAAACAAATAATTTATTAACTTGTACAATATACATATGTATGTATATACTTATAAACACATATAATTTGAGCGAAATAAAATTTGATAATTAGTGTTGACACTAGTGATCAGTGTTTTGGCTTTTGAGTACTGTTGGTACGTTTTAAACAACGTGTGGTACTTTCTCAACAGCGATTAGTATTTTTCTAACTACGTGAGGAATTAAACGTTTATTATATCGAAAATATGAACTACGATAAAAACGATGCTGAAAACGTTTCGCTTGCTTCCTTAAAGCAACAACGGTCAACAATGAAACGTAATATAAGCCAAATGAAGTCCAAAATAGAAAAAGACAGAAGTTCAGATTTTAGAATCCTATTTCAAACAAATAAGCCACATTCAATCATAGATTGAGAAGTTGGATGAGACTGACAGCAGTCGGTCTGACCTAGAAGAGCTTTTTATTTCTGTCAAAGCTCCATTGCTGAATTTGATGAATAAAAAACGTAGTTCGAGCGAGTTTGAGCAAAGTTTTTTAAACGTTATTCAAACTTTTCCGACACATCAACACCGTTTGCCCCAAATAAAGCTATCGAAATTCGATGGGAAGTATTCGAAATTCTCGCGATTTTTAAGCACTTTTAATACGTTGGTTCACAATGAAGCAAGTATTCCTACGATCGATAAATTAAACTATTTGCTTAATTGTCTGTCGGGGCAAGCATTAGCACTTATAGAACCTTTTCAAGTAATCGAATCAAACTACCAAAAAGCGTTGGATAGCCTAATTGAGCGATATGATAATAAATCGCTAATATTTATTGATCACATAACCCATTATTTTCGATACCGTCTATAACTGAACCTAACGCTGCTCCGTTACGCTCAATCCTTGACAATGTTTTTGCTCTTCGGAGTTCCTTACTTTCGTTGGGCTCAGAGCTGGATGTAATAAACGCTATCATTATTCATATCGTCTCATCGAAAATAGATGAAGAGTCACAAAGAACCTACGATGAAAAACAAGATTTTAAGACTTTGCCATCATGGAATCATTGCTTCGAAGTTCTCAACCGTCGTTGCCAGTTTTTAGAAAGCCGTGCTGAACACTTGGATTCATCTCATTTTCGAGACAACAAATCTAAACAAGCTTTCAAGCGTACAGGCTCGTCATTTCATATTGCAAATCTAAAGAGCATTTTATTGGAAGCTGTTCCAACTACTTATCGCTACCTGTAACTCGTTGATTTAATTTTGTTAAATTTCTCCAAATCAACACCATTCGTCTTCGAATCCTTCTCTTCAAAATACCTCTTCTTCGCATTCATCAGCACAACCATTAAGTACATCATCATTTCAACCATCGTTTTTATCATCAAACCAATCATCGTCGTCAGCACATGCCAACTCAGCCTCAACTCTTACTCAATTACACGTAGTTGTATTTAGAAAAACGATTTTCGAAAGATGACAATTTAAGACAAATGTATTCTGATTTCATGGATGAATACATTCCAAAATTTTGTTAAAAAACCGTTAAAATGACGATAAATGGCCAAGTCTGGCAGCTATGGTGTGAGAGAAAGAGAATCAATTTACGCCGCGTAGCAGGGGTGCCAGATAAGTTTGATTAAAAATCGGCATATTTAAAAAATAAAATCGGTATAATCGGCACTTCGATTTAAATAAATCAGCAGATTAAAATTTTCTATTTTAAGTCGATAATGATATTTTTTTAACAAAAACTAACAAAATAGAATAATTCAGCAATAAATAACATATAAAATAATATAAAAATAAAAAATAGAAAAATAAGCATTAGACAAAATAATTGCATTTTATGGTTAGTACAGTGATCACATTTGCTTATCTCAATATTCGAGAAAAATAATGTAAAGTGAAGTGCAGGGAAATTGGTTATAGCACACAAGTCAGGTGTCACAAAGCTTTCATTAATCCGTAACTATTCCAAACTTTAAGAAATACCCACGTTGAAGCAAGAAATGTATGTAATTGAAAATTTTTTGGATGGATTGGATAGGGGAGTCCATCAAAAAAAGTTGACAGCTTAAAGCATGGTAAAACCTGTTTTTTTTTTTAACTAGCCCACAATGTTTTATTGGGTTTTATTAATGCTTTTAAATTTTGTGCAATTCTATATTTTTTTATTTGTTAGTACAATTACTATGTGTTATTATTTTGCACTCTTGGTAGAACCAAGGGGACGATACAAGCAACTAAAACCACGATACACACTGTAATTACTTTGTTTGTACCATGAATTTTGAGAAAAGTGACCGGATTATAAGCACAAACATGATAAAAATATTATCATGTTGCAAAAGTTGCAAAAAAAAAATTTTAGAAACGATCAAATGTGATATCTTACCGCATTCGTCCTGTCCTCCGTACATTGCTTCTTCTTACTATTTGCTGTTTCACCGCTTCACTTCTTTCGAAGAAATCGAAAACTAGCTTCAAAATTGGATCGCCTTAAAAAACGAGGTGTTTTTCGAGACGGGATTCGAAAATTACCTGACAGGTGGGGCAGAGTTGTTAGCAATGATGGACAACATTTTAATTTACTTATTAATTCATTATCTTAAAAAAAACAATCATTTTTGGAGATAAAAAATTAATTATATTGTACATCCAATACATACTATAAATTATGTTTACTTTTTTGTAAACCTTTAAATTAAATTTGTTTTACTGATAACACAAAAAACTAAAAATCTCGGTGGGATCTTTTTAATATAATACCCAATAAAACCAGGGTGTTTTTAATTGTGTTACCCAGTGGGTCGCCAGCGCTGGCTTAAGGTGACTTTATTAGAAATATTGAACTCCATGGAGCCGAAAGTATAAAAAAATTCGTCAAAAACAGTTCTAGGCAGCTTTCTGTTTGTTCTAGATAACAAAGGATATGCATGCAAATTGTTAGTAATTGTGTAATGGACACGTCATCAATCTAATTTTTCTTTTGTTGAATTTTTAAAATGTCTTTTACATGTTTTAATACGTTTGTTTAAGTTTTGTTTGGTTTGATTGATGTGCTTTGCTAGAAAGTTTAAAATTTTATTTCAAAATAATTTTGATATTTGAAAGGTAACGGGTAGTTACTCTAACATATTTGGCATAATTTTTATCTAATTGAATGCCCCTGTGATTGACAAAAAAGATAAAGAGCGACAAAAAATAACGCAATTTATCTGTTGGCTACTGTCAGATACGTGACATTTAATTTTGAAAAATTAAAGCGTGCTTTTCCAAAAAGCGAATTGCCTCAAAAAAGGGAAGTAGTTGCTCTTTCCGTTTTTGATATCCAAGGCTGAGGTCATTTGATGGAATAAACCTCGAACTAATTTATTCTGAAGTGCTGATTTCTAAATTTGGTAAGATAACCTAATTTTTTTTTTTACCACGGTGTAATATGTGACAGGAGAACTTATGATATTTAAATTTCTTATAGATTTTCTGCCTACTGAGTAATAATTATTGGGTCAAAAGCGAGAATAGCAAAATTTTCTTTTCCACCTTTTGCCGGTTGTCTTAATTCACGTTAATCCAATTTATTCCTATTGGGACTTTGACAACTTTGCCAAGTGAAGCTTTGGTGTATTCTGTTACATTCCTGAAGAATTTATTACTACAGAGACGTTTGTATTATAACAACATTTAATTGGACAGAGAAGATCAGAGCTGGAGTTTTCGGAGTATCATCGTTCACTTAATTACATGGGGAAAATTAAAAATCCCTTAACTTCATTTTTGTTTCACGCCGTTTATAAGAAAATTGTAAAGTGTTGGAGTACGAATGGGAATGAACATTGATTGTAGATTTTTTTTTTGAAAAATAATTTAAACCTTTCGCTCAATATTTCTAGACATAACCAATTCAGTCTTATAGTGAACGTGAACTCAAAAAAAGAAAAAAGAAGTTTTAAAATTTTAGCAGCTTTAAAAGTACATAAAATAGTGGTTAGAAAATAAGAGATCTTAAAATAAAAAAGGTATATTTTGTATATTTATAAATATTTTGATATCTTGTGAAAAAAAGAGTAAAAGTAAAATGTTGAAAAGAAAGAACAGCAATTAAAGCAACAAAAAAAGAATAATTTAATATCCGAACATAAGTGCAAAAAATAAAAAAAAATAACATATACCAATATATGTAAGTGATCCGTAATATTTCAGATTTAAGAGAAATTATATCGAAAAAAAAAGAAAAAAAATCGTCACAATACACCTCGTATACAATTGTTTTCTGTTAAAATTATTATAATATTTTTTGCGGCACATTGGTTTAGGATGGAATAAAGTTATGTTAAAATTATAAGCTCCACTTAAATGATAAATAATATTGTTCATTTATTAGTCCAGTATAATAATAAAAAAAAAAACTTTATTCAATCATTAATTCCTGGCCTTATCACATTAAATTATGTATACGGTATATACAGAGAAATTTTTTTTGCAGTTAATAAGAAAAAATAGCAAAACAAAAATTACTTTTTCTCACTTACTAAAAGAATTTAAAATTTTTAAGAATAATTTCTAACGGCTTATATTCCGTAATTCTTTTTGTTAACAACACCATAAAAAAATAAAAATTAATATCCAGTTAGATTTATAGTCACCCTATGTCGGTAAATACTACTATTCTATTTTTTTTTTTCAATGTAATTTAATCGAATATTTTTATGTTTTGTTGTCAATATTTAAATTTTAAGCAGTTTTTATTATTGAAATTTGTCAATAAATTATTTAAATGAATTACATAGTTTGAAAATAAGAATATGAATTTTAATATAATTTAAATCGTCTCTAGGACAATGAAATAGAGCTGCAAAACTATCAATAGTCGGCCCATTCGATAGTTTCGATAGTGTGCAAAAAAAAAACTATCGAAACTATCGAAGTTGCGTATTTATACATAGTTGTATTTGGTTTTATTTGAGATTTTCTTTTATTTTTTATTTCGCACAGTGTAGTTTGTTGTATAAAAAACAGTACTGTTATTTGAAAAAAACTACTTTTCGTTTTCTTTCTGTGTTTGAGTGCAGAGCGACAATATTTTTAATAAAAATAAAAGCTAAACAATAGAAATAACAAAATTATAATTAAAAAATAAAATTCAATTATTTCTTTTAATATTTTCTTTCTGTATCCATTTTTAAAGAATATTTAAATTTATTTAAATTTAAGCCACAGTGCCAAAAAAGTACAACTGTCAAAAATTACAGAACGACCCGATAAAAAAAAACCAAATTTGTCAAAGCAAAATTTGAACGCGCAGAAGCGAAACAAAGTTAAAAAGAAAATGTAAAAGAGTTTGTCAAAGTACTTTGAACGTGCAAAAGGCGTCTTATTTTTCTCTAATATATTTTTGCTTTGTTGTTTTTTCTTTTTAATCTGCGCTTGTTTCATCTGTGTTAACTTCTCTGTTAACAACAGTTTTTTTATATATTCAGCACAACGGCAACGAGAAATTTGTAGTTGCCTATATGGAACTGAAAGTAATCGATTTTTAGATTCCAGTTTATTTATGTAATGCAATTTTCGGCAGCTGGCAACAAAATATATAGGTTCATAAATGTTACGATAAAAGTTCTAAACTTGACAAATGTGGAAAAAAATGATAAAATGTGTTTGCTTGAAAATTTCACACATATGCATACCTCAGGGCTATGAAGTATATCATCATTTAAAACGTCTTCTTCTCTCAATCCACTGAAATGCTTACAATCAGATAGTATTCCGTTATAAGTCTATAATTGTATGAAGGTACGTAATTAAAGATTTTGAAGGTGTATAGAAAATTTCAAAAACTGAATCTTATTGTACTCAATAACGTTTATTAGGAAAATAATATACATTTTCAGGTATTTTATATTCGTTCTTTTTGTCACATAGTGTAATTCCCATACAAGGCAATGTGAAATGTGTCGAAGATAAAGTGTGTAACGTTTTAGATATATAACAATGATAAGACTACATATCTATATCCAAATTGAATCTTATATTAAGCATAATAATTATGTTATATAGTTTTCTAGTTTTCAGTAAACTTTAAGCTATGTTGTAGTTAACATCGTACACTTTTGTTTTGCTAATATTTTTACCAATAAAATTAGCAAAATATATTTGTTTTAAGAATTTTTTTTTTTCATTATTTTAAAATATATAAATTGTATTGCTGAAATGTAAAAAAAGATGATTTGACGATTTTTAGAATTGAATTTGGCGAACAAAATTAAAAGGATCTGACAACCCTGGCAATAAACAAAGATGACGTCAGCAGGTTTTCAAAATAATTTTCTACTGCGCATGTACGTCATAATAGAATAAAATTGCTTGCATTATATGAAATTTTAATGAAAATTGTGAAAAAAGAATGTTATGTTTATTTGAAATTGTTAAATAAGTTAGCATTATTTATCGAAACTAAATTATTACACCCATATTTATGTAAAATAAAACATATTTGATATATGTTTTAAGAAATTTTTCGCATTAAAAATTCAAAATAAATACACTTCAAAGTCATTTTAGGTTTTATTAACGCATAACGACTTGGATGTTTTTTGAATAAATTAAAATAATACTATTAAATCTAATTAAAAATAAATATACATTGGGTTATGTTAGGTTAAAGGGGTTGCCAGACATATGTCCAGCATATGACAGCCCGGTCAGTTATCCGACCAGTTAGCTCCCTTAATAAATTTGCTAATCATCTCTACAGGAGTCTCCAGTAGAACCCCAATACCAACAAAGAGTGCACCGAAAATTTGTATCTAGTCCCGCCAACGCCGGACATTCCAATAGCAGATGTTCCGTAGTCTCCACCTTCTCTTCTAAATAGCACCTACATAGAATAGAGTCCCTCTGGCCCAGCCTGAGAGGATATCTTCCCGATAAGCAGTGACCCGTAAGTGCCCCTATTACCGCAGATATCTTGACTCTCGGCAAGTTCAGCAGTTGCCCTGACCTCCTCTTGTTCACCCTTGGCCAGACAGTTCTATCCTGTCTACAAGTTGGAGCTCGTCTCCACCTCCCACTAAATACACCATCGGCATATTGTTCTATACGTAGCCCGCAGGTAAAGATCGGTATACCAAATTCCACCGCCGCCAAATTAATCTCAGCTGCAGTGCCCTGTCTAGCTAGTTCATCTGCTACACAGTTGGCCGGAATATCACTGTGACCCGGTACCCAGTTGAGATTAATATCAAAGTACTCAGGTGTGACATGACATATACATAGCCCCAGGTATTTAATAGCGGACTGACTGTCCGTATAGATACAGATCTTCCGGATCGTCGTGGCACTACCCCTCAGTCGTTCAGCGACCCCACAAATAGCGGCCACCTCTGCCTGAAACATACTGCAATGGTCGGCAGCCTGTAAGGCTCATTTACATTAAGATCAGGAGAATGGATCCATAACCTACACCACCATCCAGCTTTGACCCGTCCGTAAAGAATCGGATACTACTCATGTCACTCTCTACCAACTTTTTCCGGGTATTCATTCTTATTCGGAACTGATGTCCCTGTATTTGTCGTTGGTAATAGACAAGAGATACAGTAGTCCGTCCTAACGGTAGCCAAACTCATTCGGTGCAGCAGATCAGCGGAATTCTCTTATACCACATTTCTTGATTTTCAGCAGGGCCATGGATGCTGTCGATTCGGCCATGATATCAGGTGTCCAGATATCCATAATGACACTGAGCGCCAGAATTGGCGTCATACGCATTGCTCCCCCAACATTAACATATACTTCTTACGTACGGAACTCCATCAGACTATAATACCAAAGAAAAGTATAGGACCGACTATAGCCGTATAAATCCACATTGTCATTTTCGGAGAGAGTCCCCAGCGACTGACAATTGCCCTCCTGCAGCAGTATAAAGCGACCGACGCCTTCCTCCCTCTCTCCTTCACATTGTAGATCCACGACAGTTTTCTGTCGAGAATGATCCCTAAGTACCTGACCTGTTCCCTCAACATTAGTCGGACCCCGTTAACAGACAGGGATCCGAATTCCGGTATCTTATACTTACGATAAAACAGTATAAGCTCGGCTTTAAGTGGATTCAAAGACAAACCGCAATTGGCGGCCCAGCCCGATATCAACCCAAGTAACACGCCAAGTGTGCGCCCGTGAGATTAAGATTCTTTCCCATGATAATGACAGCAATGACATCAGCATAGGCATAGACCTTACAACCAGCCTGCTCCAATACCAGAAGCAGTCCATTCACCGAGGCTAAACACATTAGTAAAGATAAGACTCCATCCTGAGGACCCCTCAAATGTGAAGGTAGGCTCTTCACCCCTATTACAAATTATCAACGACTCCCTACAAATGAAATCAAAGAGTGACTCACCTCGCCCATATAATGTGTTAACAATATCCATGACGCACTTCAGAGGTGGTGGTTCTGGGTGGTCGTGCGCAATGTAAGAAGAAACCAAACACTATCTTACTGCGACGAAGGTTTATTTGCAGGACCTTCATCCTCATCCTCCTTTATCACGTCAGCATCGTGATTCTCTTCGGCACTAATGGGGTCATCTAAGAATCTAGCAAAGCTATCCCTCAGGTCAGCCGTTAAACCGCGCCTGCCAGATCAACGTATCCACTTTGCATACAAGTGAACCCAAGTCGAATTAGGCCTTTAGCTTCCTCCAAAGGTTTTAAAGACTCCTGATTCAATACTAATACAATCTGCCTAGAGGTGTCTACAGGATCCTCAATCTTTAAAACCCTCTAATCCTTAGTGGGAAATGTTGGCTTGCAATGATGGATTATCCGTAGGATTTCCTGTGGGTCAGTAGGTGAGTTTAGCGGAATCCAGGCCCCGGCCCTTGGTCTAGACGGAATGTGCTATCTATCCACGGCTTTAAGTCTGGCTCCCGGCCAAACTTCACCTATCCGTCCCATACATACAAATATACATTATGTCAACAAATTTTGTCAATATATTTTTGTTATAGTAAGTTGCCCTAAAGCAAATGTTTTCTGAAAGTGCTTACTTTCGAGAAAGAATTAGTTACTTTTTAAATAATACTAAAAAATTAAACAAAGACTTTGACTTTAAAATACATTCATTCATTATTTATTTTTTATATTACCTTTTATTTAATTATAACCTGGACACGTTTTGGTATGGACTCCACTACGTTTTTGCAGAAGTCTCCACAATGAAATTGTACGCTTAACCTTAACCTATCATGTTCTATTAGGCTTGTATTCGGAAATTGAGATGCCCTTTCAAGTACTGAATCCGTAACTCTGAGTTCAAGCTTGGAAGATGATGTCCGCAGCTTTTTTGCCCCAAAACAACACATTTGACTACTCTATCTATCCCCATACACCCACACATTATCATGTTACCGCCTCTAGACTTCACTCTTGGTTAAACAATTCGATTAAATTTTTTTATAATTTTTAATTATTTGTACAAATCCTAGACATGTAAGAAAAATTAATTTGTTTTAATATTTTTAATATTTAAAACACGTCAATTAGATTAAAAAATTAGAATATCAGTTTAAATTTTTAAGAAAAAGTTATAAGGCTTAAGCGTGAGACGCAGTTAAAGTGAACATTGCGTATACGCAACGCTGTACCTAAATAAGTTCATAAGAAAAAAAAATTATTCTACAAAGTTTTGTTATTAGTATTAAACACCTCAGTTTAATATTTAATTTTATTATTTTTATTACATTTTTTTATAATTAATTATTGATCGAGAGAGAGAAAAACGAACGGACCAGCGCAAAGCGTAACCTCTTGTTATTTGATTCACGGTGCATGACCAGTGTTGATGTATTTTTTTAGAAAAACAGAATATTTAAAAGAAAAAAACTGATTTTAAAATTAAAAAACTGCACATACTTAAAAAAGTAGAAAAAATATACAAATACGCGTATCGGCTACGTTCTGTAAACCGAAAACTAGTGTAATTGAAATGAAAAAAGTACGAGTAAACCTCACCACAGTTATGGTAATGTAATGTAATTAAAATAACAAAATTGAAAGCAAAAAACTAAAATGTTATAAACTGCAAAATCTGCACAATTAACAGAAAACATGAAAATTCAAAACTGCTCCATGCTGATGATTTGTATTGATTAAGAAGTCATTTAGACCAAATTCAGAAACTTCCACACTTAACTCAAGATATATTTATATATCTACATCAGTGACGCTCATCCGTATTGTTCAGATTACGAAGTTTTTCTGCTGTTTATTTATTCTCTTCGTGAATATTACAACCAGGGATGCTAAAAGAAAAAATTCCTGAAATGTGCCAAAATCAAATGTATCGCTAACCTTTATTACATACTTTTTTAATTTAAATATCATACAGTATTTATTAATATTGCTATTATAATTCCTGAAAAAATTGTTTTTGTTTTATTTTTCTATAAAAAACTTAATAAATTGGAATAAATTAACAGTGCTAAAAAATCTTGTATAAAAAAAAATTCATACGCTTTGTTGACATTATTTCAAACGGCAACCACAATTACAACAAATATATGTGTGTGAGACACTAAAATATATCAGTGGCTTGTTAAAGGGGGTGATACATTGGCAAACATTTGTTCGCAAACATCGCAAATAGCCAATCGCATGCTGGATAACTTAATTTTTCGCTGAATGCATAGTCGTCAACAAAGAAACATGTAGTGCATGTTTTGTGTTTTTTTTTTTTTTTTGAATTTTAAGAGATTTTGAAGAGAGCTAGAGTTTTGATTCATACACCGAACAGCGTTGCCTTTGTGATACTAAAGTATCACTTTTGACCCTTTTTCGACCCTTTTTGAAAAGAAGTAAAGGTCAATAATTTCTCGCGAAAATTCTCAGTACACTTAGCCAAGGCGAAGGTGGTCTTAAATCGAAACACTGTAAAAGAAAATTTCGTTGTGTCAAAATAATGCAACACTGTAGTATACAAAAAACTGCAATGTCAAAAATATACTTTGTCAACAAAATACACAGTGTTTGTGTTTAATTATTTGTTTATTGAAATTATATTTATTTTTAATATGTTAAATAAAGTAAATTTACATAAATAAATAAATAAATACGTTAAATAATATCGTAATAAAGGAATTATCACACAGTAAGTTGAACGAATAGACAAAAAATACTTTTATATTAATGATAATTGATAATTGATAAAGATGCCAACTAATGCCTGCCAACCCACACCTAGACTAGACTCTTCAAGTGAGGACAGTGAAAGTAACAGTTCATCATCAAGCTCATCCTCGTCATCTTCATCTTCGTCGAATGACGATGAATGCTCATCACACAGTTCTTTAAGTGTACAACGACTATATAGAAAATAACTATATGCACAATAATTTAGGAGGAGAACATATCGGAGAAGACGCCACACATACTGTTAGTGTTGCTGCTGCTGTTTTTGAAAACCATAATGATGGTGGTAACCATGAACAATGCCAATTGCTTGACAATCATATGGATAACGATGAGGATGCTGATGGCGACGATGAAGAGGAACAGCAAAATAATATTCTTCCAAATGTCGCTGTTAATTTATCACCAATAGTAAAAATTATTATTATTATTTATTATACCCACCAATCATTGTACTCTAATCGCTCCTCGTAGACAGTTCTCGTACCCTTCATTTACCAAAACCTACCATTCACCTATGATTCATCCTCTTCCCAATTAATAAAATACATATGTACATATGTATGTGATTAAGAAAAAACATGTTTTTGATAAAAACGTAAACAAAAATAATTAACAAAAATGCAAAACTTATTTCATTTGTATTAAAACAACTAAAAACAAATATATATGTACTTACATTCTTATGTATTAACACTGTTAAACGAGATAAATTATTTGTCAATGGAAAATTATAATTCAAAAAATTTTTTTCTCGAATTACAATTATTTTGCTTAAAATTTTAGGGTTTAGTAAAGAATGTATTAACATTTTTAACACCTTTTTTCACGATAAGGGTGATTAATTTTTCCTTTTTTGTTCGCATAGTGTTAAAGTCATCTTTTTCTTTACTGATACGCAAACCAAATGCAACTTGTGCATTGTTAAAATTGGAAGCTTAGCATGAGAATGCTATGGAGCATCAATTCATTAACAGTAGAAACAAAATTCAAAAACAAAAATTATTCGTTTTACCCTAATCTATCAATATTTTTAAAGATATAATAAACTTTAAATTCTGATGATCTTAGCAAAAAAATTTCTCTTTTTAAAAGATATTTGGTGGTTCTGAAAAGAGCCGATTTTAAAAGATTTCATTTTAAAATACGATTCCAGTTTATGAACAATCATAAAATATGTTATAAATTGAAACGATCTTTAAATCAAAAAGAATACTTACTTAATCTTTTGTTCTGCTTTTTGCACTTTTAAACGCTTATTTAGGTGACATATGCGAAAATAAATTCGGTATTTGTAGAAGAGGTTTTTCACATTTTCTGGCAAATCAACACTTTTACTACATTCCAAGAGATGCTGTTGTAGGTTCTGGCAATGGGATATTTTGTTGTCGTTTACTTGGTAAATATTGCTTCCAATTGTTTCGATTTCCTGAGATAGCTTTTTTAATGAGCATGTTGATAGCTGATCGACCCATGTAAACGAACATTCACGCACACACATTTACCTACTTTAAGTTATAGTCTTCGCTGACGAGATTAGATACATTGTCGTTTCTTACCTTTAAACAAGGTTCAGCATCATGCGATAACGACTCTATTCCTTCTCCATATATAATATTCGAAGAAAGAAAGTGGTCTGCACAGATTAAGGCTGATACAGTAAAGTTTTTTTTTTCACAAACTTCACTCCATTTCTTTCCGAATTTTTTGGAACACGAAACAAAGTTCCATTTCCTTTAAAATATATTTTTTTGATACAGCACACACACGCATTTCTTATACGCACTTCGAAAAATTAAAATATTTTTTAAAATAGTAACGAAAATCATTTTGATATACGCGAATGTATCAGCTGTTGCTTACGTAGCAAATTAGGGCCCCCTTATTGAATTCGCCTTGCACTTAGCTTTTATATATGTATGTTGTATATATACATAACATGCAAGAGTTTTGTGAACATATGTATATATAAAAATTGTGTTAAATATCTTCATATAAAGTTTAACAATTGTGTAAAATGAACTGATGATCAACTGAGGTTATGCCTAATTTATGTATGTGTTTCGGTTTAAGTTTTGACAGCGAGAAGCTTTAATACATTTTTTTAGTAGATTTCCATTTAATTTTGTAGTTTCGAGTGCATCCATAAACACAAATGTTCATATTTGCAACAAAATAAATGTGAATGGACAAGTAAGTATTACATTCCCAAATATTAATATTATATTAACTTATGTATAAAAATATATTTGTTTGTTTGTGGTTAAAGAAGAATAGATGAGCAGCAGGCTTTATCAAGCAATATGGAAAACCATAAGAAAACTGCCCAATATATAAAGGGTCCGCCAAATAAATTTTTTTTTTTTTGAAAATGCTATAAAAAAAAAACTACTGAATATTTTCTCAAATTTCTTTTTTTATTCGAAAGTACAATCCTTCCGGTTAATAATGGAAAATAATTCCATTCAAATGGCTGCCTCGACTGGCCATGCAGTAGCCTACACGCTCGGTCCAATTTTTAAGCACATTATCGATTGTGTGCAGCTGTATTTCACCAATTGCTTCACGAATATTGTCCTTTAAAGCGTCAATTGTCTCTGGCTTGTTGGCGTAACACTTATCTTTGACGGCAGCCCACAAATAATAGTCCAACGGTGTCAAATCGCAGCTCCGAGGTGGTCAAACGACATCAGCTCTGCGGCTGATAAGGCGATCTTCAAAAACAGGGCGCAAAACATCGAGTGTAGCTTCTGCTGTGCGGCACGTAGCGCCGTCCTGTTGAAACCAATTGTTGCTAATATCCTCCTCTTAAATTTTTGTGAACAAAAATTCGTTCAACATGGCCCGATAACGGTCGCCATTGACTGTAACGGCCACTCCTTGCTCATTTTCGAAGCAAAATAGCCCGATTATGCCTCTGGACCAAAATCCGCACCAAACAGTGACTCGTCTTGGGTGTATCGGCTTTTCAATGTATGCGTGCGGGTTTTCTGTGCCCCAAATGAGACAATTTTGCTTGTTTATATACCCGACAAAATCAAAATGAGCTTCATTTGAAAAGATGATTTTTTTTTTGGCAAAATCGGCATTTTTTGTAATTCGATCGCAGGCCCACTTAGCGAAGCGTATACACAACCATATTCGTTCAGCGGAAGGATAACACTAATTATCTGTCAAATTAGACATGAAAAAAAAACGTTAGATGGCGTACCCGTTATAATCGCGGGTATTACAATTTTATGTTGAAAAATTTTGGAGTAAAGTTGTTTTGTGCGATGAAAGTAGGAGTATTAGTCACCTGACATAAGTCACACAGACAATTTATTTGATAAATTGGATAACCTAGCACAAAAAAGTGCAATTAAAACAAACAAGGCTGTATGATTGCCCTTTCTAAAGGATATCACAATACGAGTAATTCATGTGAAACTATGATAAAATTTTTTTTTAAATTTAATGATTAAATATGGCTTTATAAAATTTAAATTAATAATAAAACAATTTTTAAAATTTATTTTGGAGATAATTAGTTACCTAATACTGCAGAGCATGTATACTTTTCTGTGTGAAGAAAATTGAATGTATTCTTTTTTAAGCTTAAAGGATATGTTATGCATAAGATCTAATATTTTGTTTTACTTTTCGCGTAGATTTACAATACATCGTTTTTGAAAGCCCAAACCTTATAGTTCTATGTAAAATCCAGTTTTCGAGGGGATATGTATACTTTTCTGTGCGGCTGCATATTAAAATTTATATGAATTCGTTACATACATAAATATTTACTTTGCCTCCTAGTAGTGCTTCCGCTAAAAGAATTTTTCAGAACCATCACCGATTAAAAATAAACTTAAAATATATACTTGTGAATCCATGCTTTCCTTTCTCAATTTGCTCTAATCGGGGCTGGAAAATGGACTCCAAGTAAAGAATTAATTACAAAATATAGGGAGAGTTTCTAAAAGGTGGTAAACATTATCAAGAGTTTTTGTAAAAGTAACTTCTTTCTTTTTGATAATATGGCTAATATTTGAATGTATCTGTGAATTGTTTTTTAGTTTTAACATTGATTTATAATTAAAGTATGTATAATTACTTTTACTTTAGTTTCATGTATTTAATTAGCTGTTAAAATTATTTTTTTTTTAATTGAAATAAATTTTATTTTTTTCACAAAAAACGACCCTATTTTACTTGAAAATATCCTTTTTTGACCTTTTTTCTCAAATACCCTTTTTTGACACTTTTTCGAAATTTTCAACGGCAACACTGACACCGAGAAGTGTTAATAAAGAGCTACATAATTTGATACATGTTTGTACTATGTATGAATACGTATTTTTTTACAGCGTTTTAACTTCAGTGTATTTATCATTTTAAGTATTTCTTTTTGTGCACCCCTGATCAACGGAACTACAGTTTAACGCCGACTCCGAACGACAAATGCATTTAGAGATGTTTTCAATAGTAGTAATACTCATAACCAGTTACTAGATTATGTTATGAGGTGATACCGCTGCCGAAAAACTTTTTTCTTTTTTAAGTTGGTCTGACCTGGTATTGAATGATCGCCTACAGCGCCATCTGTTGAGAATTTTTCTACTTTTCCCCAAAACTTTCGCCTAGCATTTACGAATAAAATGGCTGAAGGAAGTATCTATTTTGATCTGGTGATTTTCAAGTTTTAAGGATCCGAACAAATCACAGTCCATTTTTATATACATATATAAATATAATAAAAATATATAGGGTGGGCAACATAAAAGTTTAAATTTGAATCAGCGGTTATTTCGAATCCGGCAATAATTATGTCATTCTATCCTGTCACAAAATTCAGTAATTCAGTATCAAATATTTACGTCTTTTAAAAATGTTACTGCAAAAAATTATTTTATTTCAGAAAATATCTGCAATAAACTCATTCAGGCAAAAAGATAACAGTTAAAAATTAGTTATCTTTATCTTATAATTATTTCTAGAAGACCATAATTATTAATTACTTTTTTTTTTCTTTTGTTTATAACAGTTCTGAGAAAGTTAAAATTTGGACTCACTAAGAATTAATTTATTTAATGCGTTCATCAGTATGATTAGGGGGGTTAATATGTAATACGATTCGAAAGAAAAAAGGTACGAATTCGTGCCAATGGTATTTCGTAGTATTTTTTTCCGAACGTTACAAAATAATTTTTTTTGCGCAATTTTTTTTACCCCCTTTCTTATACCATAAAATATATGATTGTCATTACAATTACGTAATACGAAATCAAATGTAAAGTTCATCAAACTTAATCGTATTTCATTTGACATTCGTTTCTTTTAGTAAATTTTAAGAAATGTAAGTATTAAAATTAAAAAAAAAAAACATTTGGAGAAAATTAAAATAAAATTAAAAGCATAAAAATTGTTAATTTAATTTTGCGTATCTTGATTGCTAAATCCGAAGGAATACCTCAAACAAAAACACATTTACTAAGCCAAGACAGTACGAAGTAATGGTAAACTTCATGTTTGCACATTCCGATTTAGCAAAGGGAAACCTAAATACTGCAAACGGTATTGTTATTTGTTATCAACAGAATTGTTCCTTATTTTCTAAGTTTTATAAACTTTAAAATTCATTTTTTAAGCTTTTGCTTTTTTAATAAAATTTTTTATTGATTCTGCATATGTATCTTACTTCATTTATAATATTTTTTGCAATATTAGTGATGTTACTTGTAACAGACTCAGTAGGTATATCTTCATTGGCAAATGTTAAATGTATGTCTTCATTTGTAGAAGTTGTAGGTATAATCTCATTTTGTTGATAATAATTCTCAATGTTATATAACAAACAAATGTTATGTAATGCACAACAATAATTCAGAAGTTGAAAGGTCTTTTATGGAGTATAATGCAATTTTCTTGCTGAAAGAGGTCAATGGAACGACCGTCCTTTGGAATGTTGATCATTAAAAAATGATTCAGCTGAATTTTCTGCAGAGTTTCTATAGGGGGTTATAATCTAATTCTCTAAGGAATATCCGGAGTCACCTAAAACCTCCATTTAAAATTTTTTATTTTTTTAACATTGTCATGACAAACTCCACTGAAACGTCCATTGACGGACCTAACGAACATTTCGTAATCACATATCTGAAAACAAAATATATTTAGGTACATTCGCTAATATAGACATATGTATAAGTATATGAAAACTTACCACCATAGCTTCGATACTATGTTTCTGTTTTCTATTGAAGAATAAATGCTCATCACTAGTTGGTCTTACTATTTGAATGTGAGTGCCATCTACTGCTCCAATTACTCCGGGTATTCCGCATTTATTCAAAAAATATCTTTTAGCCTCAATTTTTTTTTCCGTCATTTCGAAGACAATATGTTAGGAACAAAGATTTTTTTCAATTGATTCACATACCTCTGATAAGCAAACTGAAATTGATGATTGCGAAAATCTCAAAAGACGATCTTGGCCGATCTGATGTTGGTAATTTTAACAAATGTGGACTGGCATTTAATAGTAGCAAATGATTTTATTTGTAATTAAACAAGATATTACATTTCTTACCTGCCATTATCAAAATTCATAATATCCGATGTATCTCTTATTAATATCCTTGCAACTCCTTCAGGAATCACACCACTTTCGTCATCACTGTCTTCAGTCCACAGTGCAACACAATACATTTTCTTAAGTTTCTTAATATTTATGTTTTGTATTTATTTGTATTTACCGATTGACGTTTGTAGAAAGAAGTCTTATTATTTTATTGAAAAAGATCTGGTTACACTTTGTTTTACCATTTTTTGAAGAAATACAATTTTGTGTACCTTTCGATCGTACTAGACAATACCATTTCATTTTCGAAACGGAAATTTCTTTGGAAAATATATTCGTTTCGAGTTGAATTACATAATAAAATGACAAAGCTAAATATCGTTCAAAAAAAGCTACAAAAAATTTGTTTTCGGCAAAAAAAAAATCTAAATTTTAAATTGTTTTTTAACATATATTTTTTTAATTGAATATTAGATAAGATTAATATACCACTATATATATTGTTTTCTTTAAATCTAAAGTAAAAACAATTGTTTACGTGATAAACTAGATATCACTTTTAAACCTTTTTATCAGCATTAAAGTCAAACAATTAATTGAACAAATTTCAGTAAGAAATCAAATAAAATCCATAAATGTATGTAACAAAATTAAATTGCAGTTTATTAAACAGGATTTAAATTTCATTAGTATTTTATTTGTTTAAACATTTTCCTTTAATGAAATAAGATTTTCATTTAAAATAGTTTTAGAATAAATTGGTAAGTTAGTTTTACAAATTTGATAAAATAATTTTTAAAATGTAGAGTAGTTATAAAATACAATTCATTAATAATTTTTTCACTGTTTTGTTTCTCTAAGGCCACAACTTCACTTTTCTTTTAAATCAAATCACTTTTAGCTTTTAAATTTAACAACTGTACAGCTTTAAACAACTTTTTCTATTTTTTACCTTAGTTCTTTTCTCTACCACTTCTAAAAGTCAACTGTCCAACTTATCTATTGCATTTTCTTCTATTCTTCCTATACTCTCGTTCAGGGTTACCATCTTACATTCGGCCGTCCTACTATTCATCGGTCTCCGATGAAAAAACTTCACCTTCATTCACCCATGGCTTCATCAAATCGCAACTGGTTACTGTACAGCTTGGCCCTTCACCATTAGACATTCTTTCCACCTCATACCTATTGTTTCTCTTCACATTCGTAACTTTTTATGGTCCTAGATATTCCCTTGCGAGTTTTTTGCCGGACACGAACTGCGTTCGCTTAATCGCAACTAGATCACCAACTTTGTAGGGTACTGCTTCCTTTCGCTTCTTATCAAAATTATTTTTATATGTTTCTTGAGCTTTTGCTATTTATCGTTTTGCTTCTTCTCGGAATTGCTGCCGTTCTGAATTCAAATGTTCAATTAACTTGTTTTCCAGTATTTCAAGTATATTTGAGTCCACATCTGTTTTCATTTTTATACCAAACATTATTTAGAATGGTGATGCTTTCGTTGAACTGTGAATGCATGAATTTATAGCCTTTTGCACTTTCCCGATGTATTTAAACCATTTAGTTGGCTCTTCTTGTGACAGTTTAGATATTATCGATAAAATAATGCGATTCAACCGCTCAATCTGTCCGTTTCCACGTGGTACACCTGTTGTAGTCACTACGTGTTCAATACCTTTTCTACCCGTTGTCTTATTGTATATAATGCATTCGACACAATTGTTTATGACTTGTTCAACTTCACGCTCTAAGGAATAAAAAAGTTTTGACGAACTGCGTGCATTGTCTTCTCCTTGGCAAAATGACCGTTCATATGTGCATTTCTAATTATTTCCATCTCCATAGTTTTCGGTACCAATAATAAGTCATGACCGTCTATACATTTATAAGGACCGGCCTGTAGTGCTTTCATAACTGCTTTGGCACATTCATCTTTATTTTGATTTAGGTGATCAACGTGTTTTAAACGATTTGCAGTGCGGTGCTCGACAATGTATGTAAAATCTTGTAGGTGCATCACCCATTGTGCTACATCTTGTATCTTTCTTCTGAAAAGTTTGTTTAAATGCAGCGCAATCTGTTACCAACTTAAAGTTAAGCCCCAAAAGGTAATGACGAAATTACCTGAAGGCTAAATAAGCTGCTTTAACTTCCAATATGTAGCTATGTAGGCGACTTTCTTGTGGAGATGTTATTCTACTATAAAAAGATACTGGGTGAAATTGATACTGATATTTCTCCATTAGTGCTGCTCCAAAACCATACTTCGAAGCGTCCGTGTGTAACTCTGTTTCTGCTTTCCTGTCATACAACCTCAACACTGGTTCACTTATTAATGCTTGTCTAATGTTATTCATCGCCTCTAGTTCTTTTTGGCCTATGCGGATCTTTCTTCAACAGATCGGTTAATGGACGATAAATTAAAGCATAACCTTCTACAAATATGCGAAAAGAAAGATTGAATATCTTTGATGTTTCTAGGTACTGTAGCATTTGCAACCGCTTTTATTTTGTCACCACTTGGAGATATCCTCCCGTTTTCGTCGACGTGACCCAAAAATTCTATTTTCGTGTTTAAAAACGAGCATTTCGCCCAGTTAAATTTTAAACCGTAACGTGCAGCTGTGTCTAACTCGCGTTCAAGTTACTTGGTGCACTCTTCTTCTGTTCTGCCGTAGATAATGATGTCATTGATATATAAATCCATACTATCGTCGTTAATTAAATTTTGGAAAACGTAGTTTACGTCACGTACAAAACATGCCGGTGAGTTACAAAATCCAAACGGAGCTTTGTTAAATTCAAAAAGGCCTCTTTTCGTAACGAAAGCTGTAAATTTTTTGCTGAACTCGTCGACCGTGACGTGAAAAAATCCATTATTATAAAAAACTTTTGATTTACCAACTTCTGCAGAACTTCATCAACGATGGGTACAGGGAATGCATCTTTTAATACCATAGTATTCAATTGACGGAACTCAATACATATTCTGTAGCTTCCACTTTTCTTTTTGGTGACTACTACTCTACTTGCTGTGTCGGATGTGGATTTTCTTATAATACCGCATCTTTACCATTCTTCTACCTATATGTTTAACGCCTCTGCTGGTGCTAGGCAACTGGGAGCATGTCTGAACGGTTTCATTTTATTGTTTGGTACTATGTACATTTTAACCGGACATTCTGCAGTTGGTTTTTTAATTGTATATTTCTTAATTAAATTACTTACGGCTTCTTTGAACTTGAAGTCAACATCAATTTCTTCAGCATTTACGTTGTATACCTTAAGTTCTTCTTGCATTGTTTCTTTTGTATTAAAAATATAACCGTTGTCATCAGCCATGAGAATAAAGTTTATAATAAAATCGTGTCCAATAATTCCGTCAAAAATTAAACTATTATCCGGTATAATTAAAAAGGTATGTTGCGTTATTATATCATCTACGCGAACTGTGCCAGACAGACTCCCGATTGGTTGAGTCTTTGATTACCGAGACCACGTAACACTGACTTGCATGGTTCTAATGTACTAGACGATAAGTGTTTTTTATAGACGCTATACTTTATTATGGAAATGTCCGACCCGGTATCCACTAAGCACTGGGTGTCGATATTGTTGAAACAAATAGTTTTGAAACGCGACTGATCAATCACCAACTGTACTGTTTTTGCAGTCTTTATAGTTTTGTAGCAGTTTTTGGCAATATGACCGAACTTATTGCAATTAAAACATTTTGAAAGACTTTTGCACTCATTTCTTTTTTGCTCTGTAGAACCACAATTGTAGCAATGTTTAATCTTTTTAACTTTATTTTTATTATTGGTTGCACTTTTATTGACATTATTATCGAACTCCCGATTATGATTCATCATTTCAAATATTTCATATTTTTCGCGTAACTCTTTATAATTCGTTGCCGTATACATCTGATACTTTAGTTCGTTTTTAATTTTCAAGCCGTCTATAATATATCGAATTACCGATTTTTCTTCAATATTGCCCAACGCCGCTATTTGCCTAATTTTCAGTATATATTCATGAAAACCTTCACTTTCCCGCTTCTTATTGTTTGCTAACATTTTATGTAACTCAATACCACTATAACTTTTTTAAATTCACTTATTAAGCATTCTTTTAACGTTTTATAATCAATCACTGTAACAGTGTCAAGAAATAATTTAGCGGTACCGACAATTTTATTTCTGGCGTGAATATATTTTTGTTTTTCGTTTAAATCGTATGCATTAGCATTTTGTTCAAAATTTTCGAGCCAATGCTCCACTGTAAAGTTTTCACCGTCAAAATTTGGCACTATTTTCGAAAAACTGTCCACTGTGACATTAGCCTTATTGTTATATTCTTCGTCTTTTCCTATTTTAATTGTAAGCAACCGAATTAAATTACTTAAATCTGATTGATTATTCTCGTTTAAATTTAAATCATCGTCGTCAACATTTTTTGCCATTGTTGTTACTTTGTTATTCTCGGTTTTTGTTTTGACCAATTTTGCTTTTTCTGACACTTTTTTAACTTCTGCTTCTTTGTTTATCTTGTTTGAATTTTTCACCACACCATATACTTGTACGTTTACTTTAACTTTGTCACTCTCACTTTTTGTTCTTTCAAGCTTGCTTT
This sequence comes from Wohlfahrtia magnifica, assembly GCA_023159175.1. Lineage (NCBI taxonomy): Eukaryota > Metazoa > Arthropoda > Insecta > Diptera > Sarcophagidae > Wohlfahrtia > Wohlfahrtia magnifica. Next base: position 3,828,679 of record JAKWBJ010000180.1, on the reverse strand, counting down.
ATTCCATTTGCCACCACCGTTCCACTGAATCTATTTTTTTTTCGTGATCGTGCTCTTGTGTTATTTATTTTAATGTCATTTGATTTCGTAAGTCCGTTATTTTGTAAGTCTGTCATTTATTGGCATTTTACTTTCTTTTTTTCTTTAGCAACTGCATGTACCGTTTTTTTTTTTAATGTATGCATGTATTTGATTTTTCTTTTATGTTCTAGACTTTTCTAGTGCAATAGAAAATGTCTTCTTCTTTTTCTTTTTTTTATAAAAATTGAAGTAAGCGCCTAGCACTTTTAAAATGAGTAGCACTTTCACAAATAATTTTCCGTTCAAAGGCACGGTTGAGCCCCCAAATGTAAAAAAATTAAATTGCAGTTTAATTTCATTAGTATTTTATTTGTTTAAACATTTTCTTTTAATACAATAAGATTTTTATTTAAAATAGTTTTAGGATAAATTGGTAGAATAAATTGGTAATTTGTGAAACTAATTGAATAAAATAGTTTTTAAAATGTAGAGTAGTTATAAAATACAGTTCATTAATAGTTTTTTCACTGTTTTGTTTCTCTAAGTCCACAACTTCACTTTTCTTTTAAATCAAATCACTTTTAGCTTTTAAATTTAACAACTGTACAGCTTTAAACAACTTTTTCTATTTTTCACCTTACTTCTTTTCTCTACCACTTCTTAAAGTCAACTGTCCAACTTATCTATTGCATTTTCTTCTATTCTTTCTTCTCTATTCTTCCTATACTCTCGTTCAGGGTTACCATCTTACATGTATAATTTTCAGTTTCATAAATTTTTCAAATCTAGTTGTATATACATATTAGAGAGATCGGTTTTTTCAAAATTTTCATTTTTCGAATACCGAATAAAACGGTTAGTTTAACACGAATAACCGGTTAATTTAAATACGTATAGTTTTTACACGTATATATATTTTTTTTTTATTGCAAATATGCTTCATCGTTTAACTATTTGTATACATTTAGTTATTATTTATGTAGATGACAACCTTAAACGTCTCACAAAGAACGTAAAAAGATCCAAAAAGATATGCACATTTGATCAACAATAACTTTTTCTCATCTTCTGTAAATAAGTATTGATTTTTATATATGGAGAATGATTAAATAGACTAATTGAAAGCGATTCACAAACACGGTCTCCGAACGGCAGATGTGTTAGTTTTCACAGCGTAAATACACATAACCTACCTCTTGGTTTGAAGGTGGGTGTCTTATTTAACATACCACAGTGACACGCACACACTATTAAATACTTGGTGCATGAATTTACATATAGTGCTGTTCGAAACCTAAGCAACTTTTCTTGTCGAGGCAATTAAGAACTCGTATATTACTAATAGATTTATTCAAAGTAAAACATTTAAAACTTGTTATCTTAGGCACCTAAATTATGACTAATAATACACCTTTAGCTCCATTCTCTCCTAAGTAATACAAAAAACAAATTGACTCTTTGAGTAGCTCCTGTTTGAAACTTAAGCAACTTTCAGTACTTTGTGTAATAAACTTTGTTTTTTAAGGCCTCCACACACCGTTTTGGTTTTTTGAGATTTATTAGATTTATTGTTAGCATTGATTTCCACTTTAATTTTAAGTTCTCCTTCAGCTTCTGCTTATTTTTAAAACGACGTGATCCAGCTCTGCGCTTCAAGAATTAAGAACAATTTTATTTAAATAAAAGAACCGGTTAGCCGGTTATTTGAAAAATTATTAAGCGAAAACCGGTTTTTAAAAAATTGCTACTTTTCGAATTATTCGAAAACCGGTTTTAGAAAATCGATCTCCCTAATCATATATTATAAATTTGTTTGTTTGTTTGTTTGGCAATTACTCGTGAATGACTGACAGAAGAAGATCCTGCTAACGAAATAGGCTATACTGTTTTTCTAAATTGAACCAAGAGAAAGCGAGCCAAATAAGTCACATGAGTTGTCACTTAATATTAACAATTTATTAAAGTGGTAAGAATAAAAGAGTGCGAATAAAACTAAGAGTTTTGTTTATTCAGTTCGTTTATGAGCCAACTACGCACAAATACATAGATACAACTTACAAAAATGCAGAAGGGGATGTTTTTTATTTTTTATTAGACATCGGAGACGTCTAAACTAGTAGCTTTTCGGCTGAAATGACACGTACTTTTTTCTTTGCATTTTCCTTATAAAAATAAATAGGTGGCCCAAAGACCGCAATAGAGGGGAATGTTAACCTCATTTATAATATATGTATATAGATTCTCGGGCAACACCGGATGAGTAAAGGTAGTTTTAAATAAGGTCGTAGAAAAAATTTTTGATAAATTTTGATTTTATTTAGTCGATTTTATTATTACCCATTGGCTAATATTTTATATTAATTTATTCTTATATTAATTTTTTTTAATATTAATTTTGTGCAGAACCTGAAAACAGGTAGAAATAAAATTTCTTTTGTTAAATATTCTCATTCTTTATCCCTTTTTTCATCCCCCGTATTGATTCACTTAAAAAAATATAAATTTTTACACTGGCGACGATTTAAAAAACTCCATTGACCATTGTAAATTGAAATGTCATCTTTTAAACAAGTGCGCCATTTGCACAATCGAAATATTTTTGTACGATTTATGGGAAATTGTATATTAATAATAAACAAAACACAGGCGATTGAGTTCACAATAGCAAAGAACCAAAACCAGAAAAAAAGTAAATTTAATAACTAAGGTAGTAACACTTTTTGAGACATTAAAAGATCATACATAAGTACATATGTACGTACGTATGTATTAAAGACGTGTGCAGTTACAAATGTTTGTACAAGTTTCTGTGTGTTTACTGAAGTGAGTGCGTATTGATGAGTGGTTAAATGTTTCTGTTATAAGTTGGTATTGTTATAATTTGTAACAGTTTGGGTGTGAGTGGATAAAGAAAGAAGGAGAGTAACATATTTATTTTCCTATATTTCGCACAAGCAAATACCAGCAGATAACGATGGAATACAGTAAATAACTTATTGTACGATGCATATCAAAATTCGGATGTATGATTTATAAAAATTGTAGCAAATCTTTTTTATTAATTCAGGTAAAATTAATATTTTTTCAGGTAACAAAAACAATTCAGTCTTTTAGACTTAAGTATACTAGATATTATATAACCAAAACTATAAATAAAAATAAGAATTAAATTAAAATATGATGTATATAGGATCTATATATGTATGTACGGTGTTTTGAATTTTAACTAACAATTAGTTTTTTGAATTTACGTTCACGAATAAAATTTCATTAAATTATTTTCTATTAGATCCTAGTTTTGATCGTTTATCTGTTATTAGTGCCCGTGCAATTAAAAATATCCTTTCTGAAGTGGCGCTAGATGCTGGTATAGCGAATATTTTACAGCTCAGCTTGTATAACATTGGAAATTAAATTTTCCTATCCTGCCACCATTTCAACACATTAAAATCATTTGTTAGGGGTGCATTAGTATTTTTATATTTACTTATTTGATTTTCAATTATGGATTGGTTAGAAGTAGTTCTTTCTATTGGCTGTACATAATTTTCAAATAATATATATATTTATGATGATGTTGTTTCAATGTTTGAATTAGAAATAGTAATGTCAGTTATACAAGGAAGTAACAAAGTTTTGCACTTGGTTATTACAAACTAAATTGAGTAAGCTGATTAGAAGGCGGAAACAAAAATATTGCTGATTGATGATAAATTGTGATATTGCTGTCCACTAACGAAATTAAAGTGCCGTGTAATTTTTGTAAAACTAGATTCATCATTATTGGTGGTATTACATATGGCTTTTAAGTTACGTACATGTGGATGAACTAAATGAATTATTGGATAGCAACTGCCTTCAAGTTCTTTGGAGGCATCCATGAAAGGTTTAAGAACTTCTATTAATTGATCTAAATGATACTCTTTCATAACGTTATATTTCTCAGTTCGATTTTTATAACTTAATATTTTTTGAATGTAAGCAAAGTTAGATTTTATAGACAGTATGGTGTAGAAAACTGTATTCCATCTTGTGGGTGTGAAACATTTTAATGATGTTGTTAAGTCGCAATTTAAGCCAGATTTCTTAACAAATTTAACCAGATTGGACAATGTTGTTACGATTTCATCAATCTCTTCCGATGTCTTAATACATTTTTCTGTTGTAATGTGAGAAAGGTGACTTATACAGTTGATATTTTCTCAGTCTTTTAAAGCTGCTTTGATACTGCTTCCTCTGTCTGCTACTATAACTGTTGGATAGTTTAAGGAACAGTTGAATTCACTGAGTAAAGTCTGTGAAGTTTATATTGGTGCCTATTTAATAAATAATGGTTACTCACTTGTTATCGAAATTCCTTTCATAAATATTACTCCTAGCAACTTTGTTTTACACTGACCATTCATAACGAAATGAGCCGTTAGTGCTAGGTAGGATATGTTAAAAAAATTTTCTGTCCATACATTACATGTCTGGGCATAACCAATTTTTCGTATAGATGAGATATCAGATTTAAGTTTTTCGAAGTGAGTTGAATAACTATTCTTAACATTTCTTTGTATTGTTATTGGATGTGGTATTAGTGTTTCTATGTTAAGGCTAGACCCAAATTTGTTACCCAGGGATAACATTAACTTTGAATATGCTTTTGGTCCATTATCTAGAGAGTATGGACCAATGTCTCCAAGCAGCCATTCGGTCATAACATTGGTACAAGTTTTTTTAGCCTCTTGGGTTGATTCAATCAACTCATTTTCTTTTTCATTTTTTAATATATCATAGCACTTGTGCTTATTTAAATTTGATAAAGCATTTTTATATTTGTATACATTTTTGCACAGTTTGCATGCAACAAAATTAATTAGTTCAATATCATTTTTGCCTTTAATATGTATATCCAAAGCATTCCCATACCCTGCTTCGCCCTCTCTTTTCAATAATTTTATATACCAACCCACTAGTGGAGCAAATTAAGACCGAAGCAGTCATGAGTGGTATAAGAGACCCTGATGTTAAGTATGCGGTGTGTGCTGCTTATAAGGCAACCTTTGCAGAAACCGTGGTGTTTGTACTGGCACAGAAACCGCTCGAGAGATATCCAAGCCACAGTTACATAAAGTACTAGTAAAGAGATATCAGCAGATAGCCCTCTAATAAAGGCTTATTGGGCTCAATGGAATAGTTTAAAACTGATAGATGGATGGTGATACCGAAGCTGGGAAAGTGCAGACGGAAATACAACCTTCAATCTAGTAGTGGTTCCTTCCTCGAAAATTAATGAAATTTTAAATCAATCTCATAAGGCATCCTGGCGTGGCAAAGACAGTAGAAAAACTAAGACAGCGTTATTACAAGTCAAAATCATCTGCACCAATCGGTAATGCCAAGAAAAGTGAAAATCCTAAAGATTTTTATGAAACGATACATACAGGACTGGAAATGGCCCGTGATAGGTTGAAAGCCAGTTATGATCGAGCAGAAAGTGCTAAGGGCTTCCATGAGGGACAACTGATTCTACTCTACAACCCACAGCTTAAAAAGGATTATCTCCCAAGCTGCAAACTAACTGGGACGGATCTTACAAAGTTGTCAAAAGGTTAAATGATGTGGTATACAGAATACAGAAGAACAATAGCCCGCGATTAAAAATGAAGGTGGTACATCTAGAGCGACTTACGAGCTATGGGAAGAAAGATAATGAGCAATATCGCGAAAAAGAGGATAATTTGAAACATGCATACGTATCTACGTACATATGTACGTAGGTATGTGTGCTCCAGCTTATTCTCTGTCTCACGATATTGCTCAACTCTAGCACATGCGTATGTACATACGTAAAAAAATTGTGTCATGCATTGGGAACAGGTGTATTTTGCTAACTTTGCCCAAGCATTAGCTAGAAACGAGTTAATTTTTTATGGTTCTTGGATTAAATAATATCCTAATAATATGAAAATTTATATGATTGAAAAAATCCCACACAAAAGATATTTGCTGTTTTTTTTTTTTGCATTATGCACTTCATTATCAGGTAGCAGACTTGCATTTTCCGGACTTTGGCAAAGGTTTTTTATGGCTATGGGTAAAAAATATTTGAATAATAAGAACATAAGTATGTTTTGTACTTTATTTTTATGGTTGCAAAATCCAAACGAAACGCTTTTTAATAATAAAATCAAATAGGGTTTTTCGTCATTCAATACTTGTTTGTGAAACAGAAAAAACAAATTGGAAATAATATAAATTAGAAAAATGTGAAATTGTAGTTTACAAACCGTTTAATAACTGAATTAACTAAAACTTAACACAATAAGTAAGAACAGTTGTACCTATGCATGTCTTGAATACAATCACGAAGTTTTTGCTCTCCATCTTTACTTACCCGCCTTATCATAAGCTAAAATTTTTTGGTCAATTTCATATGTATTGACTGCAACTTCTTTGTATGTTTACAGTCTTTGCTTGTATATTTGTTTCACCAATAATATTTTAAGGATACTTATGGTTACAACACTTATGTGAGAGCAAGAACAAAATCTATAACATATTCAATGCAATACAATAAACAACTGTTTATGTTTTTAAGAGTATAGTATGTGTGCAGTAGCAAAACCATACAATATTTGTTACACTTATTCTCTCATTCATATCCATAGTAACAGATATGTGTATGGTATATTTGTTTTGACAATACTTTAAGACAGTCTTGCACGCCTATAGTATGTATGTTTCAGCTTATTCTCATATGTACATACGTATGTGTCATCGATGCATAAATTGTTTTTTTATTTCATTTTTGTGCTTTTCCATTAACAAAATAGTAGAACCACGCAAGAATGATAGAACACAAGATTACGACATGCGAATGATTTCCCGTTAGATAATGTAGATTTCCCTATCATTCTTCAAAAACGACAAAAAGCAAAATCAATTTGGATTCTATGACACACTTTATTTTCTCAAAAATGTTTTAAAAATAATTATTCAGGAGGAACCAGATTGTTTAGGGTCAAAAGTGTTCATACATAAAAAACTTTTATTAAAAATTATAAATAGTTGTATTTAAAACTCGGAAATTAATATTTTGTTAACCAACTGTTAGCATCAAGCACTGCCTGCAGTTGACTTGGTATTGATGCGACAAGCTTTGTAATCTTTCTTTTAACGTTTCCCTGCTGGTGCCGTAAATTTAATTTTCAATTTAAAATATCTCAAACGTGTTCAATAAGATTAGGTCTAGCTAGTGAGGAGAGCATTTCATTTGCCTACGTATATTACAGCAGCCATAATTCTCATAATTTTTGCTGTATTATTCGGATTATTGCACTGTTAAAAGATCAAATTCTGACCTAGACCCAACATGTCAACTGAAGTACGCACAATTTATCCTAAAAACTTTTTGTAATTGTATCAATCCATAATACTATCAATCTGTAATATCAGCCAACCCCAGATGATGCTATGGCACCTCAAGTGCTGTGTTAATTTTACGCCAAACCTTCACACGTCCGTCTTGTCCGTATTTCCAAACAAGTTACTCTTGCTTTCATCCGTAAATAATACCTTCTTAAAAAAATCAATCTATGCTTGCAAACCTTTGAGCTCGTTAGGCACTGTGAAGAGTTTTTGGATGAACTCTCTTATTCGAGAGTTTTCTAACCTTTTTACCTTCTTTTATTTCTTTTATTTTTTTTGGTTGGGTCTCTTTGATTACAAGTCATCTGAAATTATGGATATGTATAAAGACTTAAGACCTTGACTGTATGTTTGACAATATGCTACATATTTTGTCAATATGCTACAGTTGTTTATTTTGTTTCAGTGTAACCAACACAGCGACAATTTTGCGATTTTTTTAAAAGAAAAAGTCGCAATAATATATCAAAGCGTTAACACTAAACATAAGTTAAAATTTCAATTAGATGTGAGTTGATATAACGCCATAGCCATACAGCGTTGTGCCATAAGGTTGATTACGGTTTGAGCTATGGAAATAAGTTACGTTACGTCTAACTAAACTTTAAAATAATGGGTATGACATGACTTTTGAGTAGACAAAATGGAAGATGGAAATAGAAAATCGTGAAGTTGCACATAATATAATACATTAAATGTCGATTTTGGATTTTTAATATTTGTTTTTTATCATGTGTACGATTCAAATTAATATATATATTTTCTGCGAACAGTTACGTATCCACAACATTCTGATATGAAATAAGATATACGTACATACATAATTTTGTTATATATTTTTCAATTTCGTTACAAGAATATGTATTCATCATAATGTCTACAAAAGCCCAAAATTACTTCTTGCTTTATCTATTCCACCATATGTCTCATTATGTATATGCATGTATGGTTGAGTTACAAAACATCATTTTCAAAGCAACCAAACAATATCATGCATTCCTAAACGCAACTATGCAAACATTTACAAAGTCATCCATTCCTAAATGTATTGTAAAAATTTTAACTGCGCAAACCAAAGCAAACTGTGTAGTATAAATTCCGTCGATGCTTTTTGTTTACAATTTTTAAATTTTTATTAAATTGAAATAATAATAGACTTTCGAATGGAAACATCAATTGTTTGCAAAATGAGGATGAATTTGCCTCAAAAAAAAAAAGGAAAAAGGATAATAAGAAAAAGGCACAATTCTTTACTTCAAATATATTCTGATCAACTTGATTTGGCGATTGGTTCCTTCAAGCTTTTCAAATACCCCAGACCGGATAACATTATTCCGAATGACATCCAGTACGGGAAGGACCTTTTTCTTCCCTGGCTGTTTGTGGTGGTAGGAACCCTATCAGTACTTCGCGTCTGTCTACTTCTCAGTATGCCTATACGAGGGGTAGGTCAGTTGACACGGCTAATTTCGCAAGTGGAAAAGTCCCTACATGTCAGGGAGTACACTCTTGCTGTCTTTCTTGATATTGAGGAGGCTTTCAACAATGTCTGTCCCAACTCAATCGTCAAAGCTCTATTTGACCTTGGTGTCGATTCTGACCAGGTTGGGTTCATAGAGTTTCTGATTAAGTCTCGACTGGTTACCTCATTTTTGGCGACGTACAGAGACAGAGAGTGGAAGTAGGGGCACTCCTCAGAGGTTATCAGGTTATGGAATCTTGTGTTTAACCCGCTCCTCACTAGGTTTGATGATAGAGTTGCCGCCAATGCGGATGATATTGCCATCGCGGTGTCTGGCATCTGTATACAGACGCTGTCGGACAAGCTTAATTTTGCCCTGGGCATTGTGTCTGCTTGGTGTAGGGAGTTAGGACGCAGTGTGAATCCTCGTCAAACAGATATAATGCTCTTCACTAGGAGGTATAAAGTACCTCGCTTTACACTGTAAAGTGTGGATAGGATCGTGCTTAGTCTGAGTCCGACCGTCAAATACCTGGGCTTTATTCTTTACTCCGAGCTAAGTTGGAAGTCTAACTTGGCTGAGAGAGCTCGTAAAGCAGCTTGTGCGACCTACCACTGTATGAGAGCAGTAGGGGCTAGATGGGCTCTCTCAGACCTAGCGTCATTCGCTGGATCTATTCGACGGTTATTGAACCTAATCTTCTATACAGAGCGATCTTTTGTTGGACTGCCCTTAATAAACGTTGCAATATCAGGATCCTGGATAAGGTCAGGTGGTCTGCGACAATTCAGATTATAGGAGCGTTACGTACTACCCCTACGGGGGCGCATTTTGTAATGCTTGGTTGGCTTCCTTCGAGGATACTTGTCAGACAATAGGCAAAACTTGTAGAGGTGAGACTTAACGCCGGACCGATGATGGATGGGGCGATTTCTTTCCGTGATCCCTAGCAGAGATCACTGATATATGATATATAAATTCTCTCTGATAGCCAAGCGGCTATTAGATCACTCTCGGGTGCAACTTTCAGTTCCGGTCTCGTTAGGAACCGTCGTGATTCCCTTAGGTTGTTCTCACGATAGTTTGGTTTCCATCTCATTTGGGTCCTTGGTCACAGGGACATTCCGGGTAATTGTGTAGCTGATGAGCTTGCTAAAGCAGGTGCACTCCTTCCAGACAGTCACCAACTTGTAAGGGTTGATGTACCACTGTTCTTCATTAGCCTGTCAATTAGGCGGGAGTATTTATTGGCCGCTGAACAGATCCTCGGCGGATGGTGATTCTTGCTTCACTGCTGGACTCACCTGGCCTAGATTGAATGGCAGGCGTATCAATTAGCTTCTTAAATTAAATCGTGGGAGCAGCATCTCCTCTACTGTGTCTATCCTCAAGTGGCATTGCATTATGGTAGACACGCGCAATGACTGCGTTTACCGGCGAATGGTTTCTGTCGAGATTGTCTATCTGAGCCAGGTAGCCAGGTTTATTAGATTGTCGGGCTGGGTTCCGACGTGATTTCCGGGAATGTGTTTCTATGTGAGACTTCTAGAAGTTCTGGACTTGGCGGCCGGAACACGGGGGTTGCTTCATGTGTGGTATCACGACGAGCCGCTATATGGGCTCAAGTGTGCCTTGACTCAATGAGGCTACCACTCCCTCCTAACACTCACAGTGTGTAGGTAGTATTTCCCATTTATAAGAATAAACAATCAAATAATCCCATAAAGTCCTGAGGTTAAATATTTGGTCTTATATCTCAACCCAATTAAAATACAAATAAAATAATATTCAAACTGGGTTATCAACAGGAAGCTCCTACTTTGTTTTGAGAAATTGCAACCAATATGGTGCTACGAAGTACAGCTACGGGGCACTGCCTCAATTCTAAGTATTGAATGGATTCAAAGGCGCTAAAATAATTTTTTTAAAACAAATAACAAATGCTCTTTTTCCCTTGTTTTAGTTAATGTTTTTTTTCCAGTTAAGTAGATGATTAGTCTGCTGTAACCTATCCTACGGTGATGGGGCTGCCATCTATAATCGCCTAGAAACAATGCGTCCATGTAGTTATGCAGTGGTGCGTCCTTTATAAATGATGCTGGCCTTTTTTAGTAGTGGTGTTGATGTCGAAATTAATTTATGATGTCCGGAGGCTTCGGATAGGTTGCGATGAACATTTTCTTACCTCTGCAGGGATTCTAACCTAGAATTCTTCGGTTTGTAGTCTGTAAAACTATTCTAAAAATAAATAAATAAATAAATTCTATTCTTGGCTTATGTCTAATTTCATCAAGCAAAAGTTACGGGTATTTACCCACAAGTGTCTTAGAATCATATGGAAGAGATTTTGGACAACACCATAAGCAACATAAAACTATGGAATTTGACAAACACCTCACCTTAACACCTCATGCTGAAGCAGATAAGGCAAAGGAAGTGGAGGTGAATCGGCCATACCTTAATGAAAAATTTCTATAATATCATAGGAATGGCACTTGAGTGGAATCCTCAAGGATCAAGAAACCGCGGTCGACCAAGAAACACCTGGCGACGCAAAATTATCTAAGAAGTAAGGCGAAACAATCTGACATGTAAAAAAACAAAGACAACGGCAGAAAATCTTGTCAGATGGATATGCTTTGTGGAAGCTCTAAGCTTCCAAGTGAAGTAACGAAAAAAAAAACAAATGCCGCCAAAATGTTTATGAATCAATCACGCGTAAACGATTAAACCGATTAGGGTAGTTAAATTTTTTAATAAAGCAATTATTGTAAAAACCATAAATTTTATAGCAAACTGATATTTTTTTTATTACTTTGAAATTGTATTTTAAAGATAGTAAAAAAATATTGTAATAATAGCACAACTTTTTCATGAGTTGCTTTACAAAAAATTTAATAACTCAGTCAATTTCCAACCAATTTATAAGTCTTAAGCCTCATTTTATTCATAACTTAAGGTAATTCTTTAATTAATTCATAAATTCTTAATTGTACGATTCTTATATAAAATAGTACGCAAAAAACCATCTAAACTTGAAAAACATGTGAAAAATTTGGTGAAAAATGTGTTTACTTGAAAAATACATCCAGATTATTCAAGGCTACTAAAACGACATATGTTTCTCTTCTTTCCAAATAACACCGCAATCCGCAATACGAAGGCAATTAAGAAACTTTTTTTTATAAAAACATTAATGTGACGGAATGGCCGGCAAATAGTCCTGATTTAAACCCCATAAAGAATATTTAGGTATATCAGCACAACACGTTTATGCTAATGGCTGTCAGTTTTATTTAAAAATGGAAAATATGGCGTTCAGAAAGTTTCGATATCTATTCGAATCTATGCCAAGGCGATTTAATTGTGTCATTATATCAAACGGTAATATAATGTTATAAGCCTACTTAAAAAATATTGATAATATTAGTTTGTACGCTTTATGTATAATTAAGTATAATAAGAAAAGGTTATTCAACACATTAGTTTAATATCTACATTGAGTTCTTCCCTAAAGAGGTTTTGATTTGTTCAAAAATTGTTCTGAAATAAAACCACCTCATTTTTAAACAACATTAAAAGTGTTGTACGCTATATTTATTTCGCATAGTGTATCATGAACTCGTGCTTAACCCACTATATATTTTAAAGCTATTTAAGGTTACAAATTAGAAAAACCTGTTTAACAAATTTTGTCTGTTTGTATTTGTGCAAAAAATTAATTCTAGGAATTCTACTAAATTGCTACTCATGAAGCGCGTTAAATCGGCTACAATATTTTATAAAGCTGTTTAGTTTAGGCTTTTACATCCCTTGTTGAATGTTACAAAATTTAAAAAAAAAACCTGTTTTAAACACTTTTAGTTAGAAAAGGTTTATATAGTTTTACATTGAATTATTACTCGCATTTACTATATGCACATACACTGGTGGCCATAAATGAAGTAACTGACGTTACACGTCGACGTTAGGGGAAATATAATGTCTTGGAAAAAACTTAGACGTTTTTATTATTACATGTTAAGGCTTTATTCACAAAAACATACATTGAGAGAAATTATGATTCATTTTTCTCAAAACAACAAAATAAGTTTAAAAATTACTGGTCAAAACTAAATCAAATTTTGTATTTCTGTCACAAAACTTAAACAAAAATTAGTATCCGATAGCGTAATATTTATTTTTTATGATGGCAGCACATCTGAGGCGCAATCCTGTTCTTTCTTGCGATCTATGATGCTACATAGATTTTCAAAATAGTTCTAGGGGGGACAGCTCAATCGCTTGATCCTCACATTATTTAAAATCTATGGAACATCATAGATCGCAAAGAGAAAGGGGATTATTCTAAGAAGATCAAACACACCATTTTTAGTCGTAACCAGAAGGCATGGTACACCATTTCTAAAACTTCAATTGAGGGACTTATTGATATAATGCCCTGCCGATGTGTTGCCATCAATAAAATATATGTTACGGTACGACTACTAATTTTATTTTTAAGTTTTGTGACAGAAATACAAAGTTGCTATAGTTTTAATTTTTGAGCTCTGTATAGACGATTGTCAGACGTAACGACCAGATAATGGGAATTGCCACAATTAATATTGTTAGTTCACACGATTGCAAGACATTTTTCAGAAAATATGGCAGTCCCATTATACATAATACATATGGCATAAAAAATAAGGTACATGCAGATCTACAACAATTTAAACAATAACAAGAACAACAGTCAGTTTGTTTTTATATTTTTTTCAACCAGTTCGACGACGTTTTGTTTTATCAGTAAATGCACTGACTTGCTTAATTTTTGTACAGATTTTATCTTAAACTTTATATATCGACGTATTAAATAAGGGTAATACAGCTTTCTCCATAGATATAAAACATTTTTCAAAGTAAACTGGTAAATACAATATTTATTTATTTTTCGTATTTAATTTAGAATTGCCAGCTAACATTTATAATTATTTAAAAACTAAATAAGAAGCCGATTATTTAAAATTAGACAACATATAGAGTTTATTTGGGGAAAAAGTTTATTTTTGCTGTTAAAAAAGTTATCTAATGGGTTTTAATAAGTCTTAGTTGTTTGCGTCATGTTTTTTACAATGTATTTAAATATCTATAAGGTTATTAAAATATGATTCTGAAAACATTCTAATTGCAAATATATATTGTCACGTTTTTACTTTTAAAAATCGTTTATTTATAGGTTCGTAGATTGCAGTAAAAAAATAAAATATATCTTGTGTTTGGTATTTAATTAAAATCCTTTATTTAACACAGTTTTGCGTTCCAAACCAGTCGTTGTTAAAACCTATGTCCGATCACAACCTTTTCAACCAAAGCTTATACACACTTAATTCTCTTTACGGAGTTAGCTCCAACTAAACTAAGCTGATTTTTACTTTACGACTCACTTCATGAGTTTATTAACTCTCTTCATACGGAGTTTAAACCAATAAACTCTCTTCCCGCTGAGTTTAAGCAAAAGCTGAGGATAAGATGTGCTTTTTATATGGCTGAGTAAACAATAGTTTGAAAGCTCTCGAACCTCTCGACATTTCAGGTAGATTCCATTTCTTTCTTTTACTTTCTTTTTAGTTCTTATGAAGCCATGCGAATGTAAACATCTACTTCATTCAGTACTTGTTGTTGTTTGTTATTGTCTGTTACTTGTTTTCTTTTCTGCCTGTTTTTGTTGTTGTCGTTTATATTTATTACATTTCTGCTAATGTTGTTGTTGTCGATTTGGTTATTCGTAAACATCATGTATAGTTGTTTTTGCGGTTTTTGTTTATTCTCTTTAGCAATGCAAGAAACGACAGGGGTGCCAAACTGATTTTTATATTAATATTAATTTAACTTTGCAAAGAAATACAAACTTTTCTGTATTTTATTATTGCTTTATTTAGGAAAAGAGCTGATGCCTCTTTGACTTCATTTGGAGCTTATACCAAAGAGTGTTTTGAAATGAAGGTTAACAAGCTCCAAAAGCTGAGTGTATTCAATTTAGGTTTTTTTATTTCATTTAATTATTTCCATTATGTAGCCAAGATATATTCAATTAAAAATATTGATATGAATATTCTCATTGATAGGTATTTATCAGATATTTTACCGAATACGTTTGAAAAAACTGGAAGCTTAAAAAATTTTGAGTTTTGAATTAGAAGTGCATTTAAGAATTTTGAGATAATATGCTATTTTTATACCAGATTCAAACGTTTTTGCTGATTGATTTTTTAGATTAAACTTTTGAATTAAAGAAAAGACAAGAATAAAAATAAACGGACAAAACAGCTAGAAACGTATTTAACTTTTTTATAGAAGCACATACACATGTATGCACATAGTTATATTGTTTATAACAATTTCTTTAGTAAAATCGCTACAAAAACAACGGTATCTTTTACAATAATTTCAATTATTATTTTAAAAAATGTTGTTTAAAAAGTTCTAAATAGAACCAGCTTTGTTTGTCGTTAAATATCTAATTTAGTTTTTAATTAGAAACGTACTATTATTTTAAGGAACAAAAGAAGAAAAAGTAAATAAACTTTGAAAGATCAAAATCGTAAACACACAAAGTGCAAAAATATACATGTATGTTTTTCTGAAAATTATGTCTTTGTCAGAAAAATTCGTGCATCTGACAATGGTTTCTCTGACAACGTTGATGGACAAAAATTGTAACTTCACACGGTTGTAAGACATTTTCTATAAATTTTTCAGACAATATTGTTGGATCTGACAGTCATCTAAACAAAGCTTTAAACTTATTTTGTTATTTTGAAAAGAAAAAAAAAAAACATCTTTTAGACAAATAAATGGTAATTTCTTTTCATGTATAAAAATAAAAAATTCGCTACGTCGATGTGTAATGTCAGTGGCTTTAGTTATGGCCACCAGTGGGTACAAACAGTGAGTGTCACTTAATATCGTACAGCACCATTTTTTAAATAATATCAAATTAAACAGGCAATATAAATTTATTATATAAAAAATTAAAAGACACATCAATAATTAGAACAAAAAACATGTATTTCAACAAAAAAAAAAAAATTAACAAAATTCAGTAGAGCTTTCCGTAATGACCCTTATGTATTCCTTAATTTTTTGTCTGGTATTTTCCACAGATGTTCAACAGCGTTCGTAGTTGATGACTAATACGGCGTTTTAATTACCTTTAGACACTTATATAGCGTCTAGAGCAACCTACATGGGAAGATTACTTTAAATATTTATAGACGCACGTTTCAAAAGTGTTAGAAGTACTCACTTTTCACACTTTTTTAAATTGTGCTTTAAAACTCTCATATTGTTTTTAATACTAAGTTACCAACTCCAACAGCTGATAAACAATCCCAAACCATTTGTGATATTCCACCATGCTTCACAATTAATCGCAAGTTGGCAAAACATAATAAATTTCGGCTTTCCAATGAATATTACATCGTTCCAGAATTTAGTTGACTATATGAGATCGTCATTGGTAAACAATAGTCGTCTAAGTCTATTTTGGTCACTAATATACGGTTTTTTTTTCCTAAATTCGGCTATGATAGCTATTATGAATGAAGAATATTTTAACCGAAGAAGCGCTTACTTCCGTTTTCAAACGTACTTTCAATTCGCCGACTAATTTTGGGGCTAAAAGCTGAGACTATGCTTTAGTTATCTGATCATCTATCGCTTCTCATTATGAATTAACTTTATTTTAAAATATTTTTTAGTTTTATTTGTTATCAGAGTTTTCTTTTTCATATCTTTTAATTACATATTAGACAATATTACGACTGTGATTAATTATTTCCGATATTTGAGATAAAAATTTTCCTTTTTTATAATGAAAACTTACCTCTCATTTTCACTATTCAGTTTAAATTTTTACGTTTTTTACTCTAACTCCTTCGAACTGCAAATAAGTTTAATAGAAACTTTAGGTAATCAATCTATTAACACTGAAAAAACACTTTTACTTAATTAATTGCTATTTAAATTTAATGAAAATACCTATGATTTCTTCTTCGCGATTTTAAGTGCAGCATTGATATTGTACGTATTTTTTTTTAATTTTTAGATGGGATAGATTACAATTGTGCCATATTTTGTGATAAATAATAGCTCACATAATATAAAAATAGCAATTTAAGTAATTTCCAAAACATATACATACATAAACGGCCTAAAATTAATGAATACTTTTTCAAGACCATAGTGTACGATTTTAAGTGGCATACATTGTAAGTACAGACATATACATACATACTAGACGCTTATCAGCAGCTTAAACATTTATTTATAAATAACCAGCTAGCTAATCTTTAACTAAAAATTTATGAAATTGTGGTATTCTGTTTGTCTTTTTAGACTCTAGTATGGCTTTTAATATATTTACTATAATTTAGTACATATTTTTCATCTGATGAGAGCGGGTAGATTAGTAGTAATAAACTTATTAAAATAAAAACATCGTCAAAATGTTTTTGAGTTTAATTGGTATATTTGCGATTATACTAAATCTTGTTTTGCATACTAACTCGGATGAGTTAATTGAAGTTTTCAAATGGAAACAAATGGATTATTATAATCGTGGAAATAACCCAATTTCAACGAGCCCGAGTAACCAACCATCTGGTAAGATGTTCATAAAAATTTTATGTGTGTTCAGAAAGTGTGATGGTGTGGACAAAAATTGCGTAAGTGTGACAGACTTTTTGACAAGTGTGTCCGAATTGATAATCTTTTGGAAATTTTCAAAAAATAGTATTTTCTGTTAGATCAGACTTGCTTTTTGTGAAGCACTTGTTTAGCATCATGGTGAAATTATATAAGGTGAAGTTGTTTGTCCGGCTGATTGCTTTTTTGTTTTCATATGCTGTCAAAAGTTTTATTTGCACAGCAGAAATTTACTGAATAGAACAATTCAAGGGTATAGTAAAACTGTATCGTATTGCAAAAAATATGGTTAAAAAAAATTATATATTTATAAATATGTCTAAATATTTAATGTTTGTAATTGAAAAACATCCAGAAAACGACATAGGTATTTGAAAATTAAAATTTTCAACAAAATAAGATATTTCTAATTTAAGAGTATTAACTGCATACAACTTTTGTTTTCGGTTTTTATATGAACTTTCTTTTTGGCAACGAAACTGTTTTCGTGTGACACGTTATTATCAAGCATGTTCAGTTTGGTCTATAATTTAATCATGAATCGACTTACGAACGAACAACGCTTGCAGATTATTCAATTTTATAATTTTATTTTGATAATTAACTAGGACTTCAACAAAAACAAATTAATAAAATTTCTGCTTAAAATATTTCTTATTATAGTTACAAGATTATTTTTTACGCCTTAATATACACACACACAATTATATACACACACATAAATTGCACACAATTTAATGAATTGCGCTATAGATTGCACACCACTGAACTACAACGTTTAATTACTTTCTGCCTTTTTTTACTACATCTTAAAAGAGTTAAATAATTACAGATAAATAACTAAAATACACTCTCGTGAAGCTCAAAGGTCACACATGTTCTTTGTTTATAAAATCATTCGCAAAAGTCAAACATTAACGTAACATTTTCAATTAAAATGGGTGTGAGATAAAAGAGAATAATTGCCTTAGTATGTATTTGCATGTCATCGCATTGGTGTTCACACGAACTTAAAAATTTACGACTGCACATGTATTGAACGTGCAAAACTTGTTGAACTCAAACTCTTAAGAGGGTGATACATTGTCAAACATTTGTTTGCAAGCATCGCAAATAGCCAATCGCATTCAAGGAAAAGTAAGTTATCCACGTATGCGATTGACTATTTGCAATGTTTGCAAACAAATGTTTGCCAATGTATCACCCCTTTTACAGCCATGTACACACACACAGTAAAACCATTGCTTATACGATTAGGGCAGCTGTCTGAGAACATAAGAATGTTTTGTAAGCGTTAGATTGAATGTGTTTATAACGCAGTTTAAAGACCTATTTGTTTTAGAGTTCAAGTTATGATGAAATATATTGACATAACTACCATATATAAGGCGAAAAATTTGCCACGCCCATACAAAAAATTTGAGCCTGATGGAAAAAAACTGTAAACAGATTTGAATTCAGCGCATCAAAATCATTATATTTCATATAGTTTTATTTAAAGGCCAGAAATTTTTTTGTTTTTTGTAGACCAGTGTAATCAAAAAATACGATTTTTCAGTATTTTTAGTTTTATTAGGAAAACTGCTATACAAATGCAATTTTAAAATAATGTCAAGACTAAAATATGGGGTCATACGTAAATATGTTATACGTATTAATCAACTTTAACGTGCTAATCGACTATCCGCAACAAGAATTATTGTTGTTGATCGTCTCGTACTGATTCGTTAACCTTTTTTATCATAGGAATTCATCTTTCTGCAGTATCATTTACAACGTGTCTTCTAAGAGTATCACTGAAGAATTCTTTAGCGTCGTGGATCTAAAAAATGTTGAAGAACGTCTTTGTTTTATTGGCGATGAAATAGCTCAGGCTTCTTACTTCAAAATCTTGATCCACTTGACTTTTGTAACATTCTTATTTCCTTGTACTACGTCCGAATATTTAATCATATTTTCCTTCTCAGATTAACGACTACGTTAGTCAAAAAAGCGAAAAGTCGGTTTTTTTCTATGCATGTCATCATTTCACTATAAATTAAAACGCATAGAAGAATTGGCAAACAGTTATTTTACAAATAGATACAAATTTTTTCTTAAATTGAATATGTACGTTATAATGAGTTCTATTGCTGACAACATTTTAAAAAATTGATTGAAAAGTATAAAGCTCAATGTTTAAAATGCATCTACTTTCACTTAATTCATTTAAAAAATGTTCATAAGATAAAAATTAAAGTTGAATATAATCCTTTCAGATCACAAGCAGTGATTCTACGAACAGTTTTATTCATTTCGTTACATTTCACAGAAACACAAACACAAAATGGCAAGAGCTTACCTAAAATTTTTTACCTCAGTTATGAGATAATTACTGATGATTTGGTTAGTGTTTAGAGTTAAGCACTTTATCAAATGAAACCATTTCGGCAATGAAAATTGGATTTGTAGCTGATGTTGATACAAAAACTTATGAAAACATTAAAATTATCTAAGGAAAAACAAGAGAACTTGCAATATTGGTTCTTGTATTATGCTGAATAGTTGAAAATTCTAGATATCTATCAAAATTTGGTGCTAAACTTGGTGCTCGTTAAAAATAAAATATTTTTTTTGTTTAGTTTTGAGTCTCCTATCAAGGATTACGTTTGTTCGTGTGCAGTATTGTAGAGAAACCAACTTTTCTAATTTTTTGCTATTATCGGAAAAAATTGTTGATTTTTAGTAAGGTTACAAAGAATAGGAATATTTGTGGGTCGTCAAAATAAGAAAATTTTGAATAATTAGAATAACTAATTGAATTTGATGGCCCTTAGCCGGCGATGGATCTTTTTAATATTTTTTGTTCGAAAATTTTTAGGAAATTAAATAACTCCAAATTGCGAAAATATTCCTGTTAACGGTTTTACTAAGAATTAAAATCCTTTTAGCGAGTTTTTGGGACCTGCATATGCTAGGTGACTATTGTCGGTGTGCCACTAAGTAAACAAATAAAAATTTATACAAAAAAAAAAGAACTAAATAAAACTCTACATGTTTAGTTTCTTGTTCGTAAACTAGTGCTACTCTTTCTTTTTACATACATACATAATTGGCCTTTAGAACCTCTTTACCGGATTTCGGCACCTCCTTCGAGGTACTTCTGCTTAGCGTGCGCCTTTGTCAATTGGTCACACCCATCGCGGACAGGGCTTCCGCGGTCTGATCTCTCCAGCGTACACAAGAACGTCCTCTACGCCGACGCCCACTGATATCCACATCGAAAAATTCTCGCTGAAGCATCTTCCTCAATTCGAGAGTTGTCTTCCTATCTTGACGGAGCTGCAGGAGTTGCTCAACGTCATTCTGCACAGTCTCACCAGTTTTGTAGAAACCCCAAGCTCTTACATTGTGGCATACACTCGATCATTTATCGAGCTATCGAAGGCTGCTTTGTAGTCGACAAAAAGATGGTGCGTGTCAAATTGATTCTCATGAGTCTTTTCCAGTATTTGGCGTAATGTAAATATATGGGCAATGGTGGACTTACGAGGTCTGAAGCCGCACTGATAAGGTCCAATAAGTGCATTGGCGAATGGCTTCAGTCGTTTACACAATACGCTCGTAAGGACCTTGTATGCGGTAGGGAGAAGAGTTATATCCCTGTAGTCGGCACAAATTGTAGGGTATCCCTTCTTCAGTACAGAATAGAGGGCACTGAGGTTCGAATCGCTGAGCATAATTTCTTACAACCATATTCTACCGATCAGCTGGTGCGTGCACCTAACCAGCTCTTCACTACCGGCTTTAAATAATTCAGCGGGCAGCCAGTGTGGGCCAGCAGCTTTGTTGTTTTTAAGTCACCGTATTGTAACACTAAGCTCGCTATGGCTGGGCGGCGGAATCTCCACGCCGTCATCATCTATTAGGATCGTTTTTCAAACTTTTCTGACGGCGGATTTGGTATCGTCATCGTAACGCAATAGCGTAGAGAAGTGGTGCCTCCATAACCTCAGTATGCCTTGTTCATCAGTAACCAGATTACCGTTTTCGTCCATACAAGCAAGAGAACAAGAAATTATTTATTAAAATCTCAAAAGTTTGACGATGTAAATTTCCTTTTGAATTCTGGAAAATGGTTATATTTTTGGATGAGTATAATTATAGCATTTTTTGAATATAAAAAGTTGTCAACTTGTGTGGAGAAATTTCGGTACAGCACTACATAAAGCTCATTTGTGCGGGACGGTCAAACACGGTGGTTGAGGTGTAATGGTTAGTGGTTATGTGCCGGCTAACGGGGTATAAAATTTGCAGGTTATTGAGTTTCACTGTGGACAAGAGAGCTTACCTAGACATTCAACTGGAAGCAAAATTTAGCGAAACTGGGTTTTGGTAGCAATGTTTAGTTTCAGTAAGGTTACGACTCTAAGCAAGCAGCCGATATTGTAAAGCTTTAGATGCTTTATAATGTTCTAAAACATTTGCGTATGTCACCACAGGCTCTAGATCTCAATCCTATTGATTATTCTTTATCATATTATAATATCAAAACTTTATTAAAAAAATTTTTGCCAACTAAATGGGAGGAAATGTCACTGGTGGTATTCCATGCACTGGTTTATTTCATGCAAAAAAGATTGGCTAAGATTCTCAAAAGAACACACCATCCAACTCAACACTAATTTATTGTTGATGCTGTTATAAATATTCAAAAACAAGATTTTAAGAAAGTGCATAATCTTTTGTACGCAGACTTTTTCTGCCTATTTTGAACACAATATTACTTTTTTTAAATTAATTTGTATATAATTAATTTTATTTGCTGAATTTTAATATTTATTCAAACTATTAAAATTGATTAAAATATTTATTTATTAATTGTATATACGACAGTGTTGCTACAGTTGGTAGAATAATTTTCGTTTGGTAGGATGATAGGCTAAATCGAATTTTGGTAGATTTAAAGCCTTAAGTGCAGTTTTAAACACACTTAAAATGTTAAAATAAATATATCTTAGCTTAAAAGGCTAAAATTAGAACTAAATTGTAAAAATTAGGTTATACACATTATTTTGCCGCTTACAGTATATCAACGCATGTAAAAATTAGAGTAAAATTCTTATTCATGTCCAAAATATGCTTTTTTAAATGGTTTTTAAAGGTTGTCAGATTTGTACCGATTTTCGTATATTTTTGAAAAAATTTTAGTAGAATTGAAATTTTTTCAGTGGCAAAACTGATATACGAGTGTATGTACATACATACATATGTATGTACATTATAACATAACTCTTTCAAAAGAGAAAGTAACAAAATTAATATTTAAATTGAACACAAAGATGGCTGATGTTTGTATAGGCGATAACAGAGATTACACGCTTTATGCCGGCCTTATTGCTCGTCGCAAATAGCGGGATTTGAAACCTCGCTACACCGACTACCATATTGCCACATTATAAACTTTAAAATAGGAAATTGCGTGCCAACATATGCTTACTGAAATATTCTAATAGTACAAAATATAGTTATGCGTCACCAGGTAGCATTGGGACGTTCTGCCCACCCGACCTGATCATAATGAAAAGAAAACCCGTGATTATTCTCCATAATGATCCCTAAAAAAAACTTTAAGCAGTGACGCCAAATATCAACATCCAACAGAAAGTATTATCCTTAAGCAGACATAATTATATTACCAAACTTTCATTCAAATAAATACTAATCATTATAAAAAATTAAAATTATTAAAATAATAAACAATAGTATCATGCATAAATCATTGAAGTCTTAAAAAGTTATTATGACTAATTATTAAATAAATAAATAAATTATTAATTCAATATATAAATTTAAAAAATCATCAGCAAAGTAAATGTGTAATAATTGTAATATAATTGCATACAAATGTAAAAAAATAAATAATAAAAACAAATAATAAAAATAAATTTTTGCCGGTTACCCTTACAATAAGAAAAATTAAAAACATAAGAAAACAGAAGGAATATAAAAAAAAAAAGAATTCAACAAAAATAAAAAGAAACTTAAATCATTTAATGTCGTTCAGCCATCGAAAGATCTCTGAATGCCGGTATGATGTTGCCGTCTCTCGTGTTGATTTTTCTCAACAATGTTTCTAAGAAAATGTTTATATGTATATAAATTTTCTAAAACTCATATAAATCACAATACCTTTAAATGTTATTACCCAAGCAAAAATTAACATAAATGAAAAATTTAACGGAGTTAACAATGTTAATTACAGTAATTGATGAAATTATTTTTGCTTAACAGAAAAATAACTTAACAAATAAATATATACATATATATATATATATATATATATATATATATATATACATATATATATATATATATATATATATATATATATTCAAGTGTAATATAAGAGTAATATATATATATATATATATATATATATATATATATATATATTACACTTATATTACACTTGAATATATATATATATATATATATATGTATATATATATATATATATATATATATATATGTATATATATATATGTATATATATATATGTATATATATATATATATATACATATATATATATATATACATATATATATATATATATATATATATATTCAAGTGTAATATAAGTGTAATATATATATATATATATATATATATATATATATTACACATATATTACACTTAATTTTTAAATAGACAAAATTTCATAATTATCACGATTTTACACCTCTTTTCCATATTATTATCAGATAAAGCAATTTTCACAACTTTTATGCTTCTTTTATATGCCACTTTTCTTTTTCAACGTTTCGTCTAGTGCCGATATTTTAGACTTTATTTTAAACAACCACTTTAATTATATCAATGCATATGCGTTCTTTTCAAAATCTTCAGATTCAGATTTTCTTCTGATATTATTGTTACGTTTTTACCTTTTTAAAAACGTGTTTTTATGAGTTTGTAGATTGTAGTTAAAATAAAATAAATTTTTTGTTTGGTTTTAATTAAAAATCCTTTATTCAACACAGTTTTCTCCACCACTGCGTGTAACCTTTTTACAGGCAATAACAATTTTCTATTCTTAATTACTCCGTCTGTTTACAATCTTGTAAACAACAACAATTACTCGACAGATCTTTCTACTTAAAGTTCTTCCAACCCGATCGTAGTTATAAGTTAGGTTCGATCACAACCTTTTCAACCAGAGGTTATCCACACTTAACTCTCTTTACTGAGTTAGCTCCAACTAAACTGGTTTTTTAATTCACGATTCACTTCAAGAGTTTACTCTTTATAAACTCTCTTCACACAAACTGCACTCGCTGTGTTTACTTAAACTCCACTCGCTGAGTTTACGATACATAAACCGATCGGTGTTCGCATTGAAGTGCTTTTTATATGGCTGAGTAAACAACACATCGAAAGCTCTCGAACCTCTCGATATTTCAGGTAGATTCCATTTCTTTCTTTAAATTTCTTTTTAGTTCTTTAGTAGCCATGCGTATGTAAACATCTACCTTTTTAAGCTCTCAGTGTTTGTTGTTGCTTGTTTATTGTCTGTTACTTGTTTTCTTTGCTGCTTAATTATTGTCGTTGCCGTGTTATTTTTATTTACTTTGTCTCTGCTAATGATTGTTTTTGTAGATTTGGTTATTTGTAAATAGCATGTATAGTTGTTCTTGCAGTTTTTGTTTATTTGTTTGAGCGATGTAATAAACGCTGTGGTGCGCAACCTTATTTTCGTAACACTGCCGCCCACTTAAGCCTGTTTGTGCCGAATAGGCTCATTGTTTCCTTTCCCGTAACTTTCTAATCGTTCTATGTGCAATACTTTCATTTTAGTTCTTGGGCTGTTGTGTTTCTGTATTCGGTATACCACATCGTTTAGCCTTTTGATTACTTTATAAGGTCCATCCTAGTTAGACCGCAATTTTGGAGATAGTCTTTTCTTCCGCTATGGATTATAAAACAGCACTAATTGTCCCTCTAGGAAGCCCTCAGTATTTGCCGCTCGATCATACCTTGCTTTTAATCTATCACGGTCCATTTCTAGTCGTGTATGCATTGTTTCTTGAAGTTCTTTGGGATTTTCACTTTTCTTGGCTTTACCGACTGGTGCTCTCGATTTGTATTGCTGCAGATGATTTTGACTTGTTCTGACTGCATTTTTAGTCGCAATACATTCATTGCACTTCGCTATCCACCCTGCGGCAGCTTGCTTGTATCAAACTCAATGGTAGCGCTGTTTTAATTTTTAACTGTCTTCGCCACGCCAAGATGCCTTCCGCTGGGTTCCTTATGAGACTGACTTCAAATTTCATTAATTTTCGAGGAAGGAACCACTATTAGATTGGAGGTTGTATTTCCGTCTGCACTTTCCCAGCACCCGTCTATCAGCTTTAAACTTTTCCATTGAGCCCAATAAGCCTTTATTAGAGGGCTATCTGCTGATACCTCCTTACTAGTAGGCCATTTGTCTTTCTCTTTAGCTGCTATTACCCTTGCCAGTACTGGGTCTTTCTTCTGAACCGTTGACCAGTCCTCATTAACCTCAAGACGTAATCGCCTGATGATAATGGTCTCTTTGGCCTTATCACCTGTTTTATCAGCATTTATCTCACATTCGCCTTTACTCTTTTCACTCTTGTAACAAGTTTCACTGTTACGTGGCAATCTCTTCATGTCACAGCCTCTTTTATGCCCCTCTATTGGTAGGGTGATGGCTGCGAAATGTTTCTGGTCTTATATAGCCAGTGTTTTCCCACTTCTCATGTCTCCGTGGCGACCCAAATCTTACACTTCTGAGCGGTGCCCTACAATGCCTTTGAAAATGACCGCTCTTGCCACAGTTTTGGCATTTCCTCTTTGACCTTTGATCTTTTTCGGCCAAAAGACGCTCTACTACCTGTTTGACAGCTGCAAGGAATCTTTTTTGGTATTTACGGTACATACACTTGATGTACCTGAGGCTTGGATATCTCTCGAGCGGTTTCCTGTGCCAGTTCAAATGCCACGGTCTCCGCAAATGTTGCCTTATGGGCAGCACACACCGCATACTTAATATTCGGGTCCCTTATACTTGCTTCGATCTTAATTTGCTCTACTAGTGGGTGAATTTCCCCTGGATAGGTTAACTGCACCAACCGCTCGACTTCCATTGCAAAGGCTTGAAGTGGCTCATTAGCCCTCTGTGTTCGGTACCTTAACTCCATGCGGTATAAATCGCGTTTATGCTCGTCGCCAAATTTACGCTGTAGCATCACCATTACGTCATTGTAGTTGTTTCTGCAGCAGGCTGGCATGGTTTCTAACATTTCTGCTGCAGCACCTTTTAATGCCAAAATTAATTTTAGAGCCTTCTCTTGATCGTCCCATCCATTTCTGCTGGCAACTGTCTCGAATTGGAATTTAAATACGGATAGAGGTGTGCTACCATCAAAGCAAGATGTTTTTATTCTGCTAGAAACCTCTGGTATAATATGTACTTGTTCGGGTTGCTGGCCCTGTAGACTATTGATTTTTTCTTCGATTACATTAAACTTTTCGTCAACAGTTCTTTCTAGATTTGTCACTCTTGCGTCGACGTCATCAACCCTTTTGCTTACCGTCTCATATATTTCTTACAGCTTCTCTGTTGTTGCACTCGACGCTTCTTCAAATTTCTTTTCGATTTTTGCCAGAAAATTCTGGTTTTCGGCCAACAGTTTTTCATTATCAGCTTTAGAAGTTTCTTTTACCAGCGCCAACGGCTTTTCGTTATCAGATTTAGAAATTTCTTGTGCACTCGCCAGAGCATTAATTTTTTCCATAAGCTTTTTATTATCAGCTTTAGAAGTTTCTTTTAGCTGCGCCAATAGCTTTTCATTATCAGCTTTAGAAGTTTCTTTTACCAGCGCCAACGGCTTTTCGTTATCAGATTTAGAAATTTCTTGTGTACTCGCCAGAGCATTAATTTTTTCCATGAGATTTTCATTATCTGCTTTAGAAGATTCTCGTACATCAGCCAAAAGCATTTTGGTTTGTAGTTGCATTTTTTCCATCATAGCGGCAAACAGTGCATTGTTATCCGTATTACTTTTAACTGAAAGGGCACTCACTCACACTGAAGGGCTCTTCGTCATCATCAAATACGTGAGTTTCAACGTTTAATGCACCGCCGTTGAAAATCCTCGTACAACCGCTTTTGCAATTCGGTTTTGGTACCATTTGACAGCAAGTCGAATTTAGCCAACTCTCGCCTAAGGCGATCCACATTAAGTTCTCTGAACTTCATTCCTTTTTTATTTTGTTTTAAAGGACTACAATCCCACTTCTGACACCAATTGTTACGTTTTTACCTTTTTAAAAACGTGTTTTTATGAGTTCGTAGATTGTGGTTAAAATAAAATAAGTTTTGTGTTTGGTTTTAATTAAAAATCCTTTATTCAACACAGTTTTGTGCACCACTGCTTGTAACCTTTTTACAGGCAATAACAATTTTCTATTTTTAATTACTCCGTCTGTTACCATCTTGTAAACAACAACAATTATTCGACAGATTCTACTTAAAGATTTTCCAACCCGATCGTAGTTATAACTTAGGTTCGATCACAACCTTTTCAACCAGAAAGTTTGCTCTGTTTAGTTGTCTTAAAAAGAAAAGAGAAAATTATGGCGTTGTAAGATTGTTGAACTGGAAGTTAAAGAAAGTATATATTATTATTTATTACAAGGCCATAGGAAGAGCGGCCATTACATTTACTATCGTTATTAGTGTTTCGGGTGCATTTATTGTTATGTTATTGTCCGGTATATGTTTTTTATGTATGCAAGTTGTTGGTAGGTAGCTTATATAAAAAAATTGACCTACTTAGCGATTGAAATTAAATTAAGAAAAACGGAGTTGGTTTTGAACTTCAAAAGAGGAAAGAAGTTTGTGTGTAAAACAACAAACAGATAATATTATTTCAAAAGAAATTAAAAAAATATATTTGATCATAAAAAAAATTAAAAACCAAAAACGATGGTTTGTTGAAGTGATCCAAGTAAAAAAAGAAAAGATACCATTCATACAAACATAAATATAAATGAAATCGAATCCGTTTTAAGTCAAAAGATTGAAATAAAAAGAAAAATAAGAAAGGATCATACAAAGGATTTTTTTTTTCAAAATATTAATATTATTTTAGACAATTTCTGGTTAACTTATATGTTGTTTGTGCAAAGTTAAACTTATTATTATTTCGTTTTAAAATTCTACAATTGGGAATAAGGAAAAGGAAAAGAAGGACCCAAAATCACCAAATATCCAACTGTAGAATGATGGAAATATCAACAATAAGTATACCAATTACATACATGTTTTTTAAGTAAATTTACGTAACTCACATTCCTCTGATTAGAGCAGTAAATAGGGAATCTATAATAATTTAGAACCTTTTGTATGAATAAAAATAAATAAAAAGAAAACATAAAATAAATAAATTATTACAGCTTTATTATAGCTTTAAGATAGCTTAAGGTCGTTTTTTATGTATATTGTGTTTGTAAGGAGTGTATCGTGCCGGGTGTATAATAGGTGTCATTTTTTTGTTTGTTTTACCGAATTTATAAAAAAAGGAATAGACCCTCAGAGAGATCTTTTAGGGGTCTTGAATAATATTCAGTTTAAGAGATTTTTGGTCGAAATTTTTAACCGACCAAATACTGGTTCGATCCGTTTCAATTCAATTAGTGTTTTATTTATTTATTTATTTGTTGTTTAATGGTTATAATTTAAAAATATATCAAAATTTCTTTTTTGTTGCTTTAATTTTTTATTAGAATGATTATTTTAAATTATATTTTTTTTAAATTTATTTTCTTCGCATATTGAAGTCACAATTATTGTTGTTTGGTTTGATTAAGTGTAGTTTGTAATAGTTATTTATTATTATATATGTGTTTTAATAAAATCATGTTATGAAAGTAATTATGTATATGTGAGAGGTATTTGTTTAAAAGGATACCTCTCACGATACACTCCTTACAAACACAATATACATAAAAAACAACCTTAAACTATCTTTAAGCTATAATATAGCTATAATAATTTATTTATTTTGTTTTTTTTATTTATTTTTATTCGTTTTTAGTTTTTAATTTTCTTTATGTTCAAATATATTTTTTTAATTTCTTTTGAAATAATATTCTCTGTTTGTTGTTTTACACACAAACTTCTATCCTCCTTTCAATTTCAAAACCAACTCCGTTTTTCTTAATTTAATTTCAATCGCTAAGTACGTCATTTTTTTTATATAAGCTACCTACCAAAAACTTACATACATAAAAAACATATACCGGACCATAACATAACAATAAATACACCAGAAATACTAATAACGATAGTAAAGGTCAATGGCCGCTCTTCCTATGGCCTTGTAATAAATAATAGTATATACTTTCTTTAACTTCCAGTTCAACAATCTTACAACGCCATAATTTTCTCTTTTCTTTTTAAGACAACTAAACACAGCAAACATTCGAGTTTTTACAAACACATAAACGTTATATTTAATTATTAAAAGATCAGCAATAGACCACAACCACAAAAAAATTTCACACTTTTATTATTAATCAAATAAAATTAAGTTAAATAAATTATAAAAAAAAAAATATACATTTATGAACGATAAAACATGCACACATATATATAAATATAAAAAAACGCTAGTTACAAGAAAATACAATTATACGGAAATCCTTTTCAGCCAAATGTTAACAAAAGGAAATAATTTCCCGCGTATATTCGAAAATAAAATAAAAGTTTCACCCTCAGCAAACTACACAACCTCAGGATTGACTAATCGTCCGGAAATTTAAGTCCGATGCATTTTCAACCCTCAAAGCTGCGCATTAGATTGGAATTTCTTCTCTATAAAGGAAAGGAAAGGACAGTCCGACGACGTCTAAAGGAATCTAACATAAACACATACATATATAGCGAGGCCGATACCTTTTATAGCCCCTAGAAATAAAATTAAGCGATTCAAATTTGAAAACAGTACGTTAACAAGGCCACATCATTCTGGCAAAATGTACTGTGGACTGATGAGATTGCTTTCGAGTTTCGCTCATCGAAAAAAAGGTTTTTGTTAAACTTAACAAAAAAAAAAAAAAAATTCGCAAAAACGCAATACCTGTTGTTCAAAAAGTTAGCCATGGTGTGGCACGTCATTTTCTGTGGCTCTATATCGTTTAACGGCTTAAGTGCATTGGTTCCAATCGACGTTTCAATAAATAAAAAACCAATATTTAAGGATTTTAAATAATCAGGCATTTCCTTCTGGTGATAGGTTGATAGGTAGTTCTCCGACAGGATAACACACCGTGCCGAAAATCTAAAATTATAAAAAGGTTTTTGATAGAAAACTGCATCGAAACGTTGGAATGGGCACGCAAAAGTCCAGATGTAAACGTCATTAAAAATGTTTGGTCGTATATAAAGTGCAAAAGAACTGCAGATCTAACAAAAACTAGAGAAGAAACAATAGAAGAGATCAGTTGTAGTCGGACATCACATCAGAACTCCTGCAGAGCCTGATCAATTCTATTCCTAGAAGGTAATATATGTTGTTAAAAGGCTAGGATAACACAAATGTCAAAATATATAAGTATGCCACACGTAAAATTTTTGTTTTAATTGCAAACATTGCAATATTCATTTTAAAGGTTGTGATTTTATGTTTTTATAATAGTTAAAAAATATTATTTTTATTGACAAATTTTTTGAAACCTTATTTTGTTTAAATACATATCATGGTGAAATTATATAAATGAAGTTGCCCAAGGCACATTGAACAAGGGAGTGTTGCCTGTACAACAACTAACTTTTTAACAAAAACAACATATATTTGTTACTTTTTTTGTGAATTTTGAATGTCAAAAAAATTAATGTAAATCATATTTTAAATAAAATACACCTAATCCTATTCTTACAGTCTAGATCAATTCCAAACGATATAGTGCAAAAATGGCGTAAATACAGGATTAGGTATAAAATGAAAAAACGCTTGACATTTATAATAAAATACACCTAAGCCTATTTGTACATTTTAATTACGTTCCAAACAATACCGTGAAAAAAATCATGCAAAATTAGGATTAGGTCTAAACTAAAATATGTTATTGACTGCATTACATAAAAAAACAGTCAACCGAATCGGATACACTACCTTCTTAAATGTGCCTTGAAGTTGCCCGTTCGGATGACTGTTTTTTTTTTTATAAATTGTGTTCATGGTGAAATAACATAAGGTGAGGTTGTTTGTCCGGTTGATAGCTTCTTTCTTGCTTGTTCACCATGATTCACATGCTGTCAAAGCATTTAGTTGCACAGCAGAGACTTACTAAAAAGAACGATCAAAGGATATCGTTAAACTATATCTTACTGCAAAAAACCTGCTTCAAAACGCATTAAAAATAATATATTTATGTGTTTAAATATTTAATGTTCATAATTGAAAAATATCCAAAAAACTAAATATTTGAAAACTATAATTTTTAGCAAAATAAAATATTTCTAATTAACAAGTATTAACTGTATACAATTTTCGTTTACGTTTTTTTATATAGAAATTTGTTGACATCTACCACACAATGTACAAAAAATATTGCCTTTTGTTTTTGTACAAAAATTTGTTGTTGTACAGACAACTTCCCCTTAATTAACACCCTTATTCCATTTAGCGTCGTCATCATCGTCATCAATTTAATATCAATCTCAAATTTTATCGACATCGTCATCAATTCAATACAAAACTAGTATGCCATAAGAGCAGTGCAACGATGTCGATGGTTTGGATTGGATTGGATTTTTAAAGCACATCTCTAACAATTTAGACAGCTGGTTTTTTTATTTTCAGTTTTTATAGTTTTTTTTAAAGTGTAGCGAAATATTCACAAAAATATAAAAAATAAAAAATAAAAAGGACCTACAATTTAATATAAACTATGAAATTTGTCTAGCTTTTGTTCAGTCTCTCCAACTCTTTTTTCTTGATTAATAATTTAATTTTTTTAAATTTTCATTTCGAATTCATGCTGTTCTTTTTTCTTTAATTTTCCTCCAATAATAACTGATATTTTTTCTTTTCTATTTCTACTAAATCTTTTTGGTATCTACTTAAGTCTTTTTGGGTTCTTTTCATTGATGACATTGAATTATTCATTTCTTTTAACATATGCGCCTGTTCATCACTATGCTTTTGGAGCAGTTCGTAGTGATCATTTGATGATCCTGGTTTCTTCGAGGTAGATTTTTCCTTTCTTCTTAAAGGGGTGCAACTTTCGGCGCTCTGTATAGAAGTTGAAGTTGGCAGTATTTCACTTTCATTTTGAGGAACCAATTCGTTGCTTTCCACAACTTCTACGAGTATTTCCACATCCTCATGTTCAATAAATTCCACTCCCTGAACAGATCCTTTTGCGTTCACCTGCTTCTGAAATTGAAGCAGGTTAGCCACGGCTTCTTCCAGCGGGCTAAGTATCCGCCCCAAGTCGACGTACACTCTGCTTTATTTGCCACTAATTTTTTCTTCACTTTGAATTTTAAATCCTGCCAAACCTTTAAAATCAATTTTATTATTCAATAATCTTTTTATAAATATTTATCTTACCTTTTGCTAACCATCACCTGCTCTTTTCGGTGGACCAAGAGCATTTAATATCGTTGCAATTCTTTCCCACTGCTCTTTGAAGTCACTGGGAAGGCTGCCTTTTGTAAACCCTTGGCAAGTGGTGGATTTTTTCCCATCTCCTCCACTAATTTATTAAACTGTATTCTATTTGTAATTTTTTTTCTTTTTCCATTTTTTTAACTCAAAATTGTTCTATTGCAAAAAAAAAATTCAAAAACACTAAAACTGTTTCGACACAAGCCAGACAATTTCAATTTACAACAACCGACGCAAAACGACATCGTTTCGTATTGATGACGCTAAATGGAATAAGGGTGTAATTTCACCATGATTTTGTTCGAGAAGCTGTCAAGTTTTTCTTATACATCAGAGACTTACTAAATAGAAAAATCATAGGATATCGTTAAACTATACCTTATTGCAAAAAATATGCGTACGTATTAAAAAATAATATTTACATATAAAATGCCTTAATATTTTGTTTATTATTAAAACACGTCCAGACAACGAATTAATTGCAAATTAAAATTTTTAAAAAAGATAAAACATTTCTAATTTACAAGTATTAACTGTATCAAGTTTCTGTTTACGATTTTTTTTTAGAAATTTATTGACATTTGCCGTAACACACACTTAAAATATTGTCCGTTGTTTTTGTAAAAAAAATAGTTGTTGTATGGGCAACACTACCTTGTTCAATAATTCATAAATCTTGTTATGTCGAAATATATGATATGTATATGTCTCATGGTGAAATTATTTATAAGGTGGTGTTTAAGAACCAGCAATTTTTTTTGTCGTCCAAATGCTGTCAACAGTTTTGTTTTTGTTTATGTTTTTCTTTATATTTATGTTTTTTTATTTAAAACAGATACATACATAACTTTTGTGAAAATTTTAAAATGTTTATAAAATTTTGTGAATATGTATGTGTGGTTTTTCTACATCCATTTTGTACTAAATCTAAATAACTCCACAAATGTTTCCTGTAATTTGCTGTCGCTAAACAAATCACACACATTTATACATATTTTTAAGAAAAACATCGCCAAATTGAGATGTGTCTCTTTTGATGTGGTAGACGAGTAGTAATCATTATTTAATATACATTATTTAATATACATTTACTATACATATTAATTGAATTCAGAATAAAAAATGTCACAAATGTTTTGCATCGAATAACGTTTTTCTTTTTAATTTTGTCATGTTCTTTTGGTTCCAATCGTGTAGATAATGTAACGGTATATTCTGCGCTACCATACCGTGGATTATTTCGTGCTAATGTGCTTGACTATATCCACGTCCTTGAACAGCTCATGCACCTCTCTGTTCCAACGTATGCGATCTCCTACTCGTAGAGGACCGAAGTATTTTTCTCTCGAACCTTTTCGTCTTTGTTCGACAGTGTCTACGCTTCTGCGCCATATAGCAGGACAGGGATAATAAGCGTTTTGCAGAGCGTGAGTTTGGTTCGTCGAGAGAGCTCTGCTCCTCTGCTGTCGCCAACAGTGACGCTCTGTTCAAGACAGGAGCGCTCTTTTTTTGTTGGCAAAAAATACTAAGTCAGATTTCGGATGGTTTCATGTGATACGTTTCACCATAATCAATTACCACTGGACAAACTAAATCTCTTGTGCTGGACTGCGGCTCATAGTACACTGTACTTTCTCAGCGTCAATTCTTTTTTTGCTTGAGTTAATTCTTTATACTTTTTAGCGCGGGATATGATCTTGTACACGGCTCTGAAATCAAATCAGGGAATTTTCTATCTGATTTGTCTTTAAAACAATGGATATACCCAATATTTTGAGACTCGTGGTCCCTGAATGTTTTCTTTTAAATATAGAGTTACTTGTTGCAAGTTTATCCAATTTTTTATTGCTAAACACTATGTGACGTCTTTTACATATGATAACATTCATAAAAAATCCAAACTTTTTTCATAAAAGACCCAAATTCCAAGCAATTCCAATAATTTCTTTTTTTTAATATTTATTTTATAGCAAAAAAAAATCAGGTAAAGATCTTTTATTGTTGTTAACGCTGTAATGTGTGGAAGCCCTTAAGAGGTACAGTAAAGGGATGTGTAAAAAAGAATTAACATGTTAGGAATTTGTTATTGGAATTCTCAAATGAAAATAAAATTTTAACTTTTTCTACTTTGAAAACATTTTTCTTCATTTCTCTTATTTTATTGCTATCAAATTTAAGTTTAGAAACCGTCTTGCCAAATAACACTGATCTACATCAAAAAAAGCCTTTAAATAAAACTGTATGGAATACAATGATTTTTATGCGCTGAATTTAAATCTGTTTTCTAATTTTTTCCATTGCGCTCAAATTTTTCTTATGGACGTGGCAAATTTTTCGCCTAAAATATGGTGGTTATGTCAAATATATTTCATGATAACTTGAAAACAACTTAACAACTTTCGTTGTCAAGAAAATGTATTTACAATTTATGTTTTTTTGGTAGATTTTGGTATCCAAATATTTTTTTTGTCTTGTTTCATTAGTCAAGTAACTATTGAAACGTTTGAATATAGGAAACGTTAAAATGCTTCACAATAGAACAGTGTCGGATGTAAATTAGTTGGTTTGCTATAGTCACTCGGTCTGGAAGACGGTCAAGCATTATCTGAAATGTCCGCAACAAAAAGACAAACTATGTCAGAAGTTTAAAACGCGATAAAAACGAAAATAGGCTAACATTAATACATACTCCATAGGTCCCACGTAATAATTAGGAGAAAACAAAAAGCGTGTTACGAAGAAAAGTGGACAAAAATCCATTGGTATCCACAAGAACACCTTTCTGCTGAGTTCAGAGAAGAATGTTGCGTGACAGTTTCCCACGAAACAGAAAAGCAAGTCTTGAAAAAGAACGACTGTTTTATATAGAGTTGCGCTAAAAAACCACTGCTTACAATTCAACACAAAGAAAGGCGAGTGTCTTTTGCTTTATCGCTTATTTCCAAGCTTGACGACTACTGAGATCAAAATATATTTTGTGATGAGGCCATAAAAATGTTTCTTTATAATGACGGCCCTGATGAAGTATGGAAGAAACCTTTAAAAGCGTTGGAAAGTCGAAGCACAACTCAAGTTGTAAGCTATGAAGAACTTTCGGTAATGGTTTGGGATGCATATCTACTAAGAGAGCAAGAGAAATTTGTTTCATTGGGAACAATATTGATGCGAATTAAGACCTAGACATACTAAAGTGGCATTTAACTAACATTGCCAAAAAATTAGTCTTTATACTAATAGAAAGCCGAAGTTCAAGTTCTATCAGGATAATAACCCAAAACAATAGGCTCTTTTCTTAAGCTTTGCCAGGAAGTACCTTCATAAAGCTGGAACTTGGTGGGATGATATTATTTTCGCAGATAGGAGAAAATATATATCTGTCTGTCTTTATATTCTGGCCGTTTTTCTCATAACGCACGGTTCATCCGAAATAATTGCAATCTGCTACGAATAAATATTGAAGCAACGCAATTATACTAACAAACAAAAAATATTGTCGAATTAAATTAAATTTGGAAGCAGTTAGAAAACCCAAAAAAAACTCATCAAACCCGTGGGAAATTTTAGGCAAATTGCATCAGAGGAACGCTTGCTGCATCCGCCCACAATAGCAAATGCGACACGCCTTCTCCTGATGCAATCTGCTTAAAATTTTTCACAATCTATTTTTTGCTACAGAGAACATTTCTGGGGGAAATTACGATCCAAACTCTACGCAAAAAAAAAAAATTGCAACAGTGAATGGAATTTTTATTCTGGGCTACAAATGAATGCCTGCCATTTTTCAAAGATTATTTAATGTAAATATTGCCCGCGGCTCGCTGTAGGTGGTCCGCCCGTAAGCTATAAAATTTGAATTATTTGGCAGTTGTACTATTGTCTTTCAGGGCTTGAATTGTGGCGTGCTTGTCCCTGTAACCGGGAGACACACGTATCTCAACAAAAAATAATCTAATGAAATCAAATCGCATAATATTGGCGGCCAATGGACTGATTCAAAACGTGAGATTTATTGCTCACCTCTCAATAGGTTCATGGTATAGCGTGCCTTGTGGCTCACTTTGACTTTAATAACTTTTGAAATAATTAAGATATTTTAATAAGCGAAACAGTATATTCCGTCCAAATTTCATCTCTAGCACTGTGCAAGCTCCATTTAATCTGCCGGTGTTGGATGATGTTGTAAGCACGAAACCTTCAACTTTTTGCAGCATACTCCATTTTTCCAAAGTATCAAAAACCGCAATAGGAATTTCTTTGCCTGATACTGAAGAAATGTGTGGAACTCCCAAGAGCTGTTCTGTAAATAACAACAAGCAAACGATCTTGTTTCCAAAAAGAACAATGTTACTAAGAGAGCAATTTAAGGGGTTCCCCATTGAAAAAATTAAATAAAAAATCAGTCAAATGCAACATACGTACATTACACCTATAGATATAAAGATCATTCTCAATGCGGCACAGTTAAACTTCAGATATCGATTTCAAATTTTCACAGAATACTTTATTCACTAAAGAGAACAATTTATGGGGAACCTAGTAAATTTTTTGATTTTGAAAAATAAGGACCAGTCTACTATACTAAGAAAATAAAAATGCCTAAAAAGAAAATACACTTTTGCAACGGAAGTCAAGACGTTGGTGAATTTAACCTCACTAGTAGATCATCTCAAGACCGAAGCCTTCGGTCTTGCGGTATGTGCAGCACAAAATACAACCTTTGCACATACTGTGACGTTTGGACTAGCCCAGGAGACCGCTCGCACGATATCAAAGTCACTAATACACGAGGTCCGTAGTATGAAAGTTGTGGCAGATATGGAGGATGAAATCAACAAAATAGAGGAGGTGGTCAAGAGGCTTCTAGCTAAGCAGAAATCAAAATTAAAATGTTTTAACTGTGGGAAGAGCGGCTACTTCTAGAGAAACAGTAAAGCGCCACGCAAAAGGTCAGGATCCGTCTCACCACCGAGAAACAATAAACGGGCCAACTGCCAGCAATCAACAAAAGAGTCACCGTTAAACTAAAATGAGCTAACACTGAGTGGCAACAGCTAGCTACCACAATCTCCATATGAATAACAGCAACCTTACAGCGTGCGTGTACATTAATGGCAGACAACATACCTTTACTATAGACACCGGTGCGACGCAGTCTATCATGAGACCTGATATAGTGAAGGGAAAGTGAGACACTCAATAATAAAATACGGACAGCTACTGCGGAGTCTGCCACCGTCTACGGAAAAATAGAGGCGACGGTGACTATAGCCAACATCAGTGTAAGCCATGATTTTATGTTGCCCATATCGTTGACGAGTATCATTGGTGCCGATCATAAAATCGTCCATGAATATGGGGCAGCAGATAATGAGTTGGCGTAATATAGATATACCTTTTGACGTAGGATACAAGAAAAATGTGCAGAAATTAAGATGGACTTGTGATTAGCAAAGGCCCTCGTCAAATCTAATAAACAAGGAATAGTCCCAGTGAGAGTGCTCAATCTATCAGGCCACGAAATATTAAACAACAAACAATTGCCGGAACCTGCCAATATGATAGCCAAGGATCAACAGGTATTCGACGAAAATGTAGAGGTAGCAGGGCTAGCAGCTTCAGAAAGAAATAAAGCCAAAAACCTGCTAAAGAGGTACTGCGTTTTCGCCACGAAAAGTAAAAGTCTACCTTGCTAAAGTCAAACATGAAATAAATACTGGCGAATAGAGATCGATAAAACAGTCATACAGAAGTATATCTCTGGCGAAAAATAATGAGGTTAAGGAGCTGGGCAAATGGAGAAGAGCGGTGTAATTGAACCATCATCGAATCAACTGTAGTTCTAGTTAAAAACAAAGATTTGCAGTACAAAATTCTGCGTAGACTACAGGAAGCCGCTACCAAAAATTGACGATACTCTCGAAACGCTAGCTGGAACGAAGTGGTTCTCTACATTAGATCTAAAAAGCAGGTATTGGTAGGTAGAGATTGCAGACAAGGTTAAGGTGAAAACTGCTGACAGTGCGAACGGTGACTTATGGCAGTTCAAATTTATGCCATTTGGGCTCTGCAATGCGCCGAACACATTCGAGCGGCCTATGGAGCGCGTACTAAAAGGCCTACATTGGAAGACTTGTCTGGTTTACCTCGATCACATAATAGTGATGGGCAGAACTTTCGACGAACACCTCACCTGGCATACGTTCTGCAAAGAATATCAATGGCTGTATTCAAATTAAGCGTAAAGAAATGTGCATTCTTACAAAGACAAGTAAAATATTTGGATAGCATTTTGATGGACGAAGATAAAATCCGAGCAGTAAAGGACTGGCCTCGTCCCCAGAACTTTCATGAATTACTCAGCATTTTGGGACTTTGTACACATTACAGACGCTTTCTGCCTAAATTTGCGAGCGTGGCAGCAAGCTTGCACGAGCTTACCAAGAAATCTAAGGCTTCAGTCATTAAAAGCCCTATTGTGTACAGCACTGGTTTTGGCGTACCCAATCCCAGGTAAAAAATTCATCCCTGACAGTGATGCCAGTGGATATGGTATTGGTAGTGTACTTTCACAGGTGGTCGATGAGACGGAAAAAGTCGTTGGCTACTGTAGCCGCACGCCGTCAAAGCCTGAACGGAATTATTGTGTGGCTCGACGTGAGCTACTAGCAGTGCTGGAATACATAAAACATTAACATAATTACCAATATGGTCAACATTTTCTGCTAAGGACTGATCATTCTGCACTGAGATGGCTGCTGCAATTTAAGAACCCTGAAGGATAGTTGGCACGTTCAGGCTTATGACTTTAGCACTGAACACCGAAGTGGAATAAAACATGGAAATGCTGATGCTCTCTCTCATAGGGCTTATAATTTAGAATGCAAACATTGTGTGAAAGCTGAGCAGAAGGAATCTATCATTGATATCCGGCTAACGCAAATAGATGCAAACGAAGACTGGTCAGGAGCACAAAGGAGTGACCCAATATTGGTAAAGTTTATAGCAGCAAAAGAAGAGGACAGACGAGCTACCCGCAATGAAGTATCAGCAGATGGTCCTCTTACAAAAGCGTATTGGGCACAATGTGACGGTTTGAAATTGATTAAAAGGTATATAGCTATTTGGAAAGTGCAGATGGTAAAACTTCATTCAACCTAATAGTAGTGCCTTCTTCTAAAATGAAAGAAGTCTTTAATAAGTTCCATAATGGAATCAGCGGAGGATACCTTGGGCTGATAAAGACTCTGGAAAAACTAAAACAACGTTTTTATTGGGTTGGATGTCAGCAAGCAGTGGCGGATTGGATAGCATATTGTAACTAGTTTATTGCAACTAAAGGTCTAGTAAGAAAAAGCCGAGGCCAGCTGCCACTATATAACTCGGGCGCACCCTTCGAGCGGATAACGATGGACGTAGCAGGTCCCTTTCCTGTCAGTAATACCAGAAATAGTTATACTCTCGACGTGATAGATTATTTCAGCAAATAGCCGGATCAAGAAGCGAACACAATTATAGATGCTTTTGTGAACAACTGAGTATGCCGCTATGGGGTTCCAATAGAACTACTTTCCGATCAGGGTAGAAATTTCGAGTCTGCTATATTCAAAGAAATGTGTGAGATATACGGTATTAAGAAGTCTTGAACGACGCCGCTTCACCCACAGTCTGATGGAATGGTTGAACGAGCTAAAATTACCTGGTGACTTAGAGGTGTTAAGCCTACCACAGACCGGAATGCCAAGTACGCTGCAAAACAGGAAAGCCTCAATGAACTTCACGAATTTGTGTGCACACGAATTAAAATGGTCAGCGATAGAATGAAAGCCAGATCGTGCGAAGGGCTTAAATTATGGACAAATGATTTTATTCTACAACCAACAGCGGAAAAGGATTATCTACCAAACTGCAAACTAACTTTGATGGACCTTATAAGGTAGACAAGTAAAAAGGTTAAACGATGTGGTATACGGAATACAGAAGAACAATAGCCCGCTATCAAAAATGAAAGCAGAGCGACTGGCAAGCTATGGGAAGAAAGATAATGAGCCTATTCGGGACGAACACGCTTAAGTGGGAGGCAGTGTTACGAAAATAAAAATGCCTAAAAAGAAAATACAACACATCAGGGACTTTATTATGAGATTTTTGCCTATTGGTTTGTGTAAAAGTTTATAATGTGTTACCCTGGTATTGCCGTACTGATTTGTGTTTTTGATGGCACTATTGTAGAACACTGTGATTTCCCAACTTTCCGATACCACTTTTATAGTAGGATTTCTCTTTATCGCCAAAATAGGTCTCAGTTTCAGCGACTACTTCATCATTGGACTTAAATTTCTTTCCAGCAAGCTTTCTCTTGAGATCTGAAAACAGGAAAAAGTTGATGATGGCTAAATCTGGACAATACGGCATGTTGGTTAGCAATTCAAAGCCCAACTGATTCAATTTTGGCATCGTTTTTATCGATGTGTGGTACGATTTGTGAGCTCACGCGGCAACCTCTTTAAACAGAGCTTTCGGATAAATGTTTGTTTAAAATGGTAAAAAGACTACCATCTGATATCTTCACAATGTCAACTAGCTTGTGCTCCTTCAATTTGAGATCATGCATAACGAATTTGTGGATTTTTTTGATGTTTTCTGAAATAACAGCCTCATTTTGGCGTTCACTACGCTCTGCATCATTTGTGCTGGTACGACCACGCAGTAAATGCAGTAATCCTTTTCTCTACTATTTGTCTCAATAGAGCAGAGTTCAGATAATGTTTAAAAAGCCATTATTTGCTTCCAAAATTCACTTTTTTCCATTTTTTCAATAACAAACGGTGCTTCACACAAAATGCTATAACTCATGAATCAATTGTCAGATTGCTGTCAAATATATACGTATCGTTTGAAGGTTAGGACTAAATAAAAATCATATGGACAAAATTCTAGTAACGCTATCTATGTGTCATCCTACGGAATTATTGAGTAACCTGATAGGATGTTATGTTGGTCCCCATAAAACAAACACAGTCGCATGATAACTTATATCTCCTTGTAAAAAGTACGACTCTTTTTGATGGATTTACCGAGAGCCCTTCCAGAGTGCACCATAGTGCCTCGCATAGTGCCATCTCATGAGGTCACACAACGTACTCTCATATCTCCCTCGTACTGTTATAACAGGTCATCAGTATAACCACTTACACTGACACCCTTATGAGACATAACAATGGAGTACTCCACCCTGAGGACACTCTTTTGACGCCATCAAAGTGGCTTCCACTTCATCAAGAGACGTACTAATGACCCTGCTCCAAGTTATAATTGGCTTCTCCACCCTTTTTGGTTCC
The DNA here is from genome assembly GCA_023159175.1 of Wohlfahrtia magnifica. Taxonomy (NCBI): domain Eukaryota; kingdom Metazoa; phylum Arthropoda; class Insecta; order Diptera; family Sarcophagidae; genus Wohlfahrtia; species Wohlfahrtia magnifica. Next base: position 3,786,065 of record JAKWBJ010000180.1, on the reverse strand, counting down.
AACGACCTAGCAATGTAGTCAAAGCCTATATTGTCATAGGCGCCCTGAATATTGAAAAAGGAATAAAGAGCCACTGCCCCATCAGAGAATTCTTTTTCATTACTGCCCAGAAGAGACAAAATGGCACCATGTGGACCTCCCTTCGCGTACGCGAACTAACTCGGATGAAGAGTTAGAGGAAGATCACTAGGCCTACTTGCCTTCGGTTTAAAGCTAACCGAGACCTCCTGCCACGCTTTTGGAATATAACCCAAACCAAAGCTGGCCTTAAAAATCATTAACAACTTTGAGAGGATTATGTCAGAGCTATTTTGTAAAAGAGAGGGAAATATACCATCCCTACCTGCAGTTTTGTAAGCTTTGATGGAACCAATCGCCCATAAAATGTTGTCTGTGGTGAATGGTCTACCCGCAGGACTTCTGATCCTTCTGGTGACACGTGAACAGGCAGAAATACCCCAGCACTCATGTACAGGTGCAACCGTTCGAGTCAGGAAAATGTGTCCTCAACAAGAGTCTCCCTTCTAGATCTAGGCTTCAGTAGATAGGAGTCAAAAGCGTTAGAATGATTTATTGCGAGGGACTTTTGAAGTCTTGCCAAAGCCGGCAAATCTTCAATTCTAATTTCCCTATTGTACTTCATGAGGCTAGCACTATAAATCTGCCAGTCGCCTGCGCGCTTGGCTCTATTGAAATTTCTCCTAACCGTTATTTCCAATTTTGCCAAAGTATCATCTCACCATGGAAACGTACGATTGGAAAAATGGTCACTATGACGCAGGATTTAATAGTTGACTTGCTGCCAGATCAACTTCCCTTGTCCTGTTCTCCCTGAAGAGGATCAGTCCACTTTACTTGTCAACACTGGTTTATCAACATTTACCAAATCAAATCTGATATGCATATGATCGGATAGGGATATCTTGTCCGACACATACCAGTCCTTAAAATATTGGACGTGTATCTTTAACACAGCGTGAAATCCAGTACTTCCGATGGTACGGCGTTAACAAACGTATGTTTTCTGCTTCTATTGGCCACTGCTACATTGTTGTCTACCTAAGAAATTTAAAAGGCACTCATCCTAGCATATTTTTTGCTCTACCCCACACCTGGGTTCCCAGATTCTACATTGCAAAATTCTTGACATTTATGGGGAAATATCTTGATTTTTGAAAAAATCTTGACAATCAAAAATATTGGTAATCAAAAAACTTCGGTTACAAATTGCAATATTAATTGCATCAGGCAACACTTTAACTTATTTGATAGGTCAGAATGATTAAAGTCGATGAAAAGTGATACGACAATGTGTGAAAAAAATCCATGAGCTAAGCAAGGTGAAGTTTCGTAGCTAGGATTGAAACCAAGAAAGGTAATGCTGTGTGTATGGTGTGATTGGAAATTAATTCAACTAAAACGGCCAGAATTGTTCAATAGAAAAGGTTCCTTCAAGACAACACCAGACCACACATATCTCTGATGACTCGGCAGCAACTGAGAGAGTTCGGCTGGAAAGTTTTGATGCTTCCATATAGCCCAGACCTCGCACATTCAGATATATTTTGTTTCGTGCCATGCAAAACTCTTTTAATGGTGTACATCTAAATTCCGTAAGGACCGACATAACCCAATTGGATCAGTTCTTCTCTCACATACTGCTAGAAAAATGACTTGACCCCGAAAATAGCGAAAATTTATCGATCAAAATGGCACATCTTTGGTTTAATAAAGCTCGTTTTTAAAATAAAAAACAGGCGTTTCATTTTTGGTCAAATTTGTAAACGAACTTTTTCGAACACCTATTTTAAAAAATTTAACTATATTTTTTTTAGATAAACTAAACTAGGAAACATATACATACATACATATGTACATATACTTAAAACCCTTTACGTTATTATATTTAATAGCTTTTCATAAATCTTTGTGTGAGGAACCCTTTAAAAATGTGCTATAAAAAATCCTGACAAACGATATTTTTCTTGGTTCTTGACTAGCTGTAAAATTCTTGCAAATCAAGCGAAATCAAGGCCACATGGCAACCTTACCCACACCACACGATGATCACAGCTAATAAGGTAGTGGTGGTTGTTGACTCGACAGAACTCTATGAAGTTCTGTACTTCCAAGGGTGGGACACATTCCATATTCCCTGGAAAGTAAGCCAAGGCACACATTACCTCCTTAACACATTCACTTGTGAAAATCGCACATTGACAGCCACCATGTCCCTAGTGATGAATTGTGTAGTGGGAAAGAAGACCAGCTTTGCATATACCACAATAACCGCGCATGATCTTTCCCCAGGGGCGTAAACCAACTTACACGACCCATCTTTACGTCCTCTAACCTTCCCACCAAAAGCACAGGCTTTTGTAAGAGACTTAGACTGACGTTATCGTTGGAAAACCTATGACATAATATACGCGACGAATCTGACCATTCATTCTGTATTATACAGAACAGTACTGTAGTTGCACGACTCTCAACTACAGTACTGTTCTGTATAATACATGTATAAATTATTCATAATTCATTATTCATTCTGTATAAATTATTCATAAGGAAAAAGCATGAAAATGTTCTGTATTTTAATTTATTTATTAGCGTAAATATTAAATAGCTACATTATCTTATATATATAATATATATCAACCTGAAGTAGTCATACCTTGTAGAGCAATGATAACAAGGTACGCTCTTCTAAAAGTATGGCAATTTTTAGTACGTATGTATTTCTCATTGCGTCAAATTTGATATTAAACAGCACTTTTGAACAAATAAGCACAAAGATGCGATAGCAAACCTCTATCCTGTTATTTGGGTCGAAATTATAAACGACAGTGGAAAAAAATACTTAGCACATCAGAAGGAACGTGGACATATTGTACTGTTAAGTACACGATTGTCGCGATTGTGTGATCCCAGTTTTAAACATAACTATTTCTTCCGTCCCATTATTGTACTTAAGAACTTGTAAGAAGTTGTTTTGATGAAAGATATTCTACTGGGCGTGCTAAAATGGTTTGTAAAATTCTGAATCCCAATTCCGTTAGAAATATAGGAATTGATTTGTCTAATGAAGATTTGATAAAATTTTTTTGTGATTGTTTAAATCAATGTAACATCAAAATATCTACAAAACTTTTTTGTTATATTATGCCAGTGTACAAGTATATACATTAGCAGTTAATAAATTGCCAAAGGAATTCTGTAATATTTTAACCAAAGTTATATATAAAAGATTGTCATCGATTTAATGACAATCACATGCTTTTGTGCCAATGATTGCTAATTTTTCGAATTTAAAATCGGAAATTGATTTTATGAATTCAATTTGAAATTGAAATCATGAAATAGTACAATAAAAACGACTGAATCGATTTTTTAAAATCAATTCATATACTCGTATTAAGTGATTGCAATAAAATTTTATTTAATTCAAACGGCGACGGAATGTCTTCTAATAGACATTCATGGATGGATTATCTGCAGGCGATGAAAATTTTTCTTTTAATCACCGGGAACAGAACCTGGACTGATAGGTTATATTTATAAGCACTTTAACCACTACACCACCTAATTTTACTTGTACTTTATAGTTTTTGTTGGTTCAATATTTTCTTGTTCTGTATTTTGGTTTAAACATTATGGTCACCGAAAGCATAAAGCTATCTACTTTTTCCACCTACAATATTAGACACCCAATTTATAAGAAAACGATAAAAAGTCATTAGAAACTCTTTCGATTTAACTAAAACAAATATATTTTTTGTCTACATCATGAATAAAGCGAAACTAAGGTATTTTATTTTATACTTAGTGTCTTTAAGTGAAAGCTTTAGTATATTAAATGGTTTGCGCGAAGGAATGATATTTATAGTATTTGTTTATATAAATTTAACTAATTTCTTAAAAAAATTATTGTTTTAGGAATTATCTACTTTCCTGATCAATATCATGGTACAAGAAGCAGGCGTCAATTACAAAATGCTTCATATATACCATATAACAATGTACCAATGGGAGTCACACATTACAAAGGCCGATTGTTTGTTACTATACCAAGAAGAAGAGTGGGAATACCATCAACATTAAATTACATTGACTTGGCTAAAGACGGTAGACAAGAAAGTCCAAAGCTAATAGCATACCCAGATTTTGAAACCAATCAATTAACAGTATGAAATTAAAAGATTTTTACAAGAATCGTTGAGATACTAATTAAGATTTACGCATTTGATACTATTTTTACAGCCGAACTCTGGAAATTTAGTGTCGGTATACCGCACCAGTGTAGATAATTGTGGCCGCTTATGGTTTATTGATACCGGTATGCTAGAATATCCTAGTAAGTAAAATATTGAAATATAAAATAAAACTGGCTATAAATAAAATGTTTTAAAAATACGTTTCCAATTTGGCCGAAGATAATTTTATGCAAATTCAAAAGCCTTCAATTTGGATAATTGATTTACAAACTGACAAAGTTATAAGGCGATTTGAAATACCGCCTTCCATAGTCGCCGAAGGTCGGGGTTTGGCAAGCATAGCCGCAGATACAGATAAAGGTTGTAGTAAAACCTTTGCTTATGTACCTGATTTATTAAATAATAGGCTTTACGTATATAGGTAATTTCATATCTGTAATCAATACCGTTCATTCAATAAATATATTATAAAATTATATATGATAGCTTCGAACAGAACCGAATGTGGGCCTTTGAGCACAATTACTTTCATTTTGACCCAATTGCTGGTGATTTGAATATTGGTGGTCAATCTTTTCGTTGGAATGATGGAATTTTTTCCGTTAGTTTAGGTCCAAAAGAACAGAACGGAACGCGCAATATTTTTTTTCATGCTATGGCGAGTAATAATGAATTTGTTGTTAATAATCAAATTTTGCAAAATGAGTCAAACAGCCAGCGTGGATACCACGGTAATGACTTTCGCCTATTAGGCAATCGAGGAGAACAAAGGCAATCTACAATGCATGAATATGATCCTCGTACAGGGGCAGTATTTTATGCTGAAATTCAACGTAGTGGAGTTGGTTGTTGGAATACTCGTAAGCCTTTTACAGCCAATAATCATGGCACAGTGGCAAGAAATGAGCAAACTATGATTTATCCCAGTGATCTAACGGTAAGAAGCTTATTAATAAGCTTACATTAGTTATAATAAATATTTTATATTTTTAGATTGATGAGGATGGCACTATGTGGATTATGACGAATTCAATGCCTATTTTTATTTATTCAACTCTCAATGCAAACAACTACAACTTCCGAGTTTGGAAACAAAATACTGCAGCAGCAGTTCAAAATACTGTATGCGCTTAATATACAAACAATAAAAATTAATCAGCTTGATTAAAGAATTTTTTATTTGTATAAGAAAAAATAAAATAATTAATAATAAATCGAAATACATTAGAACTACAATAGTTTACTTATACACTACTCAAATAAAATCATATCACGGGTATTATAAATTAATTATAATAATTACTTAAACTACAATATGTATGTGTAATGTAAATTAAGCATTTTATTCTAAAAATAGGCACTATAATATTGCATGTGTTTTTTTTTTCAAAATAATAAAACTAAAATCAAAAGAAAAACGAAAAATAAACTTACAAACGAATCGACAACAAAAAATTGTAAAAGTTAATATATACATAAGAAAACGTGCTTCCTAATGTTATATGCGCGAAAACATACCGACACTTCAAAACAGTGAAACATAATTTTTTTTTTAAACAAAAAAACAAAAAAAGATTAAAGTAATTTTACCCATCTATTCCCACCAAATAAAATACTTTCGGATTAATTAACTTTTTACAAAAGAATAAGGATCAATTTGAAGCCTATTAAATTTATTACAATGAAAAAAGTTGTCGCTAAGTTTATCTAAGATCAATTTCATATAAATGATCTTCCATTTATTTATCTATAACGACTTTGAGATAATAGTGTATACCCAAGAAAATATATTTTAAGTTATTTATACCTATTAGTGCTCAATGTCCTTATTTAGGAGCAATCACAAATTATTAAACACAAGCTATAAATGCCCATACATCGAATTGAGTCAACGCAAAAATGTACACAATTGTAAAAATATTTTAAATAGTTATAAAAAGAATGTAAAAATTAATAATTAAAAATTTGTTCTTTTTTTCATAATCCATACATAAAAATGAATGTGTGTTTGTAAAGGGTGTCTTTTTAGAGGTATAGAACTTTAAGTTGCAATAAAACAACGATGCATTATTCGATTGACATGATTTTATTTATCCGAAAGATAATCTTGTGGCATTACATTTTAAATATGATTTCTGGCATATGACCGCCACGGCTGGCGCGGATGTAGTCCAATCTGGACGTCCAATTTTCGATGACTTTTTCCAACATTTGTTGGCGTATATCGGCAATAACACGGCGAATGTTGTCTTCCAAATGGTCAAGCGTTTGTGGCTTTACCGCAAAGACCAATGACTTTACATAGAACCACAGAAAGTAGTCTAGCGGTGTTAAATCACAAGATCTTGGAGGTCAATTCACAGGTCCAAAACGTGAAATTAGGCGGTCACCAAACGTGTCTTTCAATAAATCTATTGTGGCACGAGCTGTGTGACATGTTGCGCCGTCTTGTTGAAATCACATCTCCTGGACATCATGGTTATTCAATTCAGGAATGAAAAAGTTAGTAATCATAGCTCTATACCGATCACCTTTGCCTGTAACGTTCTGGCCACCATCGTTTTTGAAAAAGTACGGACCAATGATTCCACCAGCCTATAAAGCGCACCAAACAGTCAGTTTTTTTTGGATGTAACGGTGTTTCCACTTGAGGATTACCTTCACTCCAAATGCGGCAGTTTTGTTTGTTGACGTAGCCATTCAACCAGAAGTGCGCTTCATCGCTAAACAAAATTCGCTTATGAAAATTGAAAAAATTGAAAATTAAAAAAAATCACTTATGAGAAATGAAAATTGCACTATTTGCAAACGTTGTTCAGGCGTGAGGCGTGATGAATTGCCAAACCAAACTGAGAATAAAGCACAGCTGTTAAATCGGTCGCCATTTTGAAAAGTAATGCCAACTTAGAGTTCTATGCCTCTATAAAAACACGTTTTATGTATGTATATATTTTTGTTTATTTGTACCTTATAGACAGCTAAACGGCTGAACCGATTTTCTTTAAATTTTAACAGTATCTCTGTATATCTGGGAGGAACTATATAATATTCAAAAACTCCATCTGGGCGGTGCCAAGCCCATAAAAAGTAAATATTTGTCTACATTTTCAAAATTGTAACAGTAGGAGACTCTAAATTTGTTCCAATTAGCTTCGTGGTCAGTATAAATCAACAGTCAAAAAGTGGGAGGAATTCGACAAGTGGGCATGGTAACTCCCATTTTTTTCCTCCGTCACTCCTCTAGGGAACATTTTTGGCTTTCCACAAAGCATCCACTGCTTTGTTTCAGTTTGATCTTTTCAAACTAAGTAGGTGACTCATCCGCTGTAGCCTCCTCCATATGATTTTTGCGTAGTGGTGAAGATCCTTGCTAATTGGTGGTTATCTTTACTTTAGCATTAACATTTTTGCAGTAGGTGGCGTGTTTTCCTGATCATTTGTCTGATGTTTGTCATCATCGCCAGAGGTAGGCGGGGAAGGTAAGGATGGCTTCTTTATTTTTTAGATGAAGTTGTCTGGAGGGAAGTTCTTGAAGCCTCTTTATTAAACATTCGAAACCACAAATAATTTAAATTTTTTCTTCGTCATGTTGGGACTTGAACCTGGGTCGTTTGTGTTGTTATGCGTGCGCTCTAACTACTACACTACGCCACCCCCAATACCTTCTATACAAACTAAATATTGATTTTTGTATTTCGAGAACGGTAATATTAAGTTTCTAAATTTGGTTGAAACAACGGCTTGCGCAATACACACCATCAGTCAATAATAAATGGGCGTGACAGCTTCCACTCATACTAAATATGAAATTTTGTATATGCGGAGAACAACAATTAGAGCTCAACAAAACACATATACTATATATATATACTATATATATATATATATATATATATATATATATATATATATATATATAGTATATATATATAGTATATATATATAGTATATGTATATATATATAGTATATATATATATCTATATATATATATATATATATATATATATATATATAGTATATACATATATATATATATAGTATATAAAAATTAATGCGTGTGTGTTTGGAGAATGTATACAGCTTAAAAGCAGATTCTACAGTGTCTTTTAATGTTTGAATTTAAGCCGGAAGGGGATTAAAGGGGGGAAAATTGTAAAAATCAAAACTAAAATAATAGTTAAGCACGCCGTGTTTTAGCTAGTATATTATACATTTCTTTGTAAGATTGTCGTTCAATCTCGCGTGAACGACTGGACCGATAATACCGATGAACTAATAAGAGATTAAATTAGAGTTATTGGTTCATAGTTTATTCCTACGAAACACATTGTGATTAAGGCATATTTTGGAAACTTTAAAAGACAAAATAATCAAACTTTCCACTTTCTATTCTATTATCAAGTTGTACATTAAGTTAAAAAGTTAATTTCAAAATATTAATCTTCCATAAAAAATATCTAATATCGTACATCTCAATAAATATATGAGCGGGAGACGTCAAAAGTCGTCTTAGAATTTTCTTTATGAAGACAGACAGGTGGCAAAAACAGATACGATTGAGAAGAAAAGGTACTTATCTCGTATTTATAATACACATATACATATATAGATTTTAAAGCACCTTCGGATGGGAAAAGTTAAGTTTATATTTTTAAAAAATAAGTTCAATTTGAAATAAAAACTTAGTTTAAAAACTTAGCGTTATTCATATTTTATTTGTGAAAAATTCTTCAATTTCTTATTCCAGTTAACTAATTTTTTTAGTTTTTTGTTAACTTATCCAGGACTAGTTTTAATTATGTCAAATTTCATCTAAAAAATGAATGTTCTTTGTTTAGATAGTCAGACGGCCATAGTTTTAAATTGCTACATTTTGAAATACATATAGAAAGTATCCTTGATTTTTGGTCACTAGATAGTGTTGATGCCCTTATATTTGCCTACACAGGATTTCGGCAAACGAAGACATATCTGGAAGGTGATATTTTAGGTTACATTTTTGATTAGATATTTCGCCTAATTTGATGCCTAAAAAGAAAAACGTGCATCAATGTGCACTCTGAGATTGCTGTTAGTGAATGCCTGACACGGGGATTGTTTACTTGATTACTTGATTCTGAAAAAGAGGATGAAATTTTGTTACTGTTGTAACAAAACCTGCATGTGAGCTATCAAGAAATAACAGAGGCACTTAATATCAACCACATGTCAGTTTGTGTCATTAAAACAAACTGCGTTCAATACACTTCTTTGATGATACGCCAAACATTGACTGCAGCAATTGGCTGATACGTTTTGATGTAATCACAAATATGTATTTGATCAAAATTGATTGTAAATAAAGAAAATTTTAGTCTGAGAATGTAAAAAAAAGTAGAAACTTCTTTTATGATCTCAATGTTTTGAATGTACTAATTTACATGTTACACTGTCTTACAATTAATACGGCGATTTGTCAATACATGGCAAACTAAATTACTTCAAAGCTAGAAGTTACTTTTACCTTGAATAGACGTTTTTAAAGAAATAAACGCTCTTTAATAAATACGAACATTGCGTATAAATTAATATTTAAATTTCGATATACGTTACGGCTAGCTTTAAACTCACAATTAAATAAAAAAAAAAAATCATGGTGAAATTATATAAGGTGGAGTTGTCTGTACAACTAATTTTTGTACAAAAACAACAAGCAATATTTTTTATACATTGTATTGTAGATGTCAAAAATTTCGATAAACAAAAGTTTTATGCAGTTAATACTTTTGTTAAAAATTTTAATTTTCAAATATCACGTTTTTTGAACGTTTTTCAAATATGAACATTAAATATATAGACATATTTATAAATATATTATTTTTAATTTTTAAGCATGATTTTTGCAGTAATATATTGTTTAACGATATTCTTGGATCGTTCTTTTTAATAAGTCTCTACTGTGCAAGAAAATGTTTTGACAGCGTGTGAACAAAAAAAAGCTATGAGTCGGACAAACAACTTCCCCTTACATAATTTCACCATAAAAAATCATGTATGTAAATCAAAGCATATGTGACTAAACAATAACTGATTGGAGCCAACAAAAAATTGACTAATTATATCTACGTTTTTTAACACACTTTTGTATTTTAATATGTTTAAAAGTAGTAAGCATTATTTTAACAACTCATTTAATAACAAATTTTGTTTAATTTTCTATAATTTACTTTTATAATAGCTTGTCAAGAATGCAAAATTGTATATATTTGAACGAGTATTTTGATTGAATTGATTAAAGAAAAAATTACTTACGATTATAAAATATTTATTACCAATTATTATTAGGATATATTCTAAAATGTTATACTATATGTATAATATATACTATATATATAATTGCAAAAATATATGTGAGAGTAGTTTTTTTTCTTTGTTTTTAACATATAAAATCTATTTTAATAATTACTAAAAAATCTATTTTTAAATTTTGTATACATATTATATACAATGTATCACCAAAATGAGTATGCAGCTATTTAATCTACTTATATATTTCTTTTAAATAAAATCCTAACAATAAATTCAAACAAAAAAATTTTATTTCAGTTTTGTAGATTTAAAGGAAGTTAACAATATTAATAAAAAATTATCAATATTCTTACATTTGTTTTATTTTTTTTTATTTAAATGAAATATATAGATTGAATATCTCCATACTCATTTAGTGACGCACTGTATATTGTAAGTATATATCTTTCTGTTATATACTGACTAAATAAGTTTCATTCAAAGAAACTTTATATATATATATATATATATATATATATATATATATATATATATATATATATGTTCATACTTTAAACTGGAATGCTTGCTAATTGCTTATAAAAGTCTTTAAAAAACTTAATTAAAATACATATTTGATAGTCCTTACCAACGAGATTGTTTTCTAAAATACTTTAACCTTTTCTACTAACGAAAATTTAAGGTTATTGCACCAAGTAATCCTTATAGCCGCGTAAGGATTTGAGTTGTTTTTTAAGTTTTGTTATTAAATCTGATGGCTGCACCAGTATAGAAATATCGCGACCAATTGAATTTAACCGATCGCGAATTTCATTTTCTTTAAAAAATAAGTTTAATGGACGGCCGTTAATTTCGGTGAGTACCCAAAATGTTAAAGTAGTTCCATCACATGATTGGGCCTAAAAATACATGAATTTTGAAAAATTTACTAGTTCGAAAAAAAATTAACAAAATGTACCTTAGGTGGTAGACCATGTCTCGCTGCCAAGCTATTTGGCACTACATCCACTATTGTAGCTGTATTACCGTCACGAATAAGACCTAAACATTGACCCTCTCGTTCCCGGCGTATGGCGTAACCTCTTCCAAATGGTATGCGACGTACTAAAACTTCAACCTATCAAGCAAAAGCAAAATAACGTTTTAAAAAATATATCTAATACATGAAAAATTAAATTTTATGCTTACAAAAAGAGTATTTGTGTTTCGTATTACTTTATTTGCTTCGGCTGCTGAACTAATTGTGATACCAGCTACTGAAAGTAATTGATCACCAATATGTAAAGCATTATATAAAACAGGATGTTCTTTTTGTTTCCACCCAGCAACCCTATTGGGAAAATTAACAACATATTTAAATAGAAATCTTTCAACTATTAAAAACTTCTTTTTTTACTTACCATATAGCACCAAAGGCATCGACCCATGCTATAGATCCTACACAATCTTTACGTCTCAGCTGCAATCGAACACCACCAGGATGCATTATTTCACGACGCAATTGCATGACTTGATGCTCTCGCAGAGTCATACGCTTACCGGGTGATGTCGCATTATGAGGTGGTATATTACCTGGACTAGAACTTACACCTAGTATATTTTCAGTTAAACGAAAGGGTTGAGGTGGCTGACGTAAAGGTCCACTGCCTATGCTTCCACTATTAATACGAATAGAGGGATCGTTATTATTAGTATTACGTGTATGACGTTGAGCTTGAGCATCCGAAGTAGAAGAACTACGCCTGCGTTGTTCTAAAGCTTCAGATGGTATACGATTAAGAGCTAACTGTGCAGCAGCTGGTAATTGTGAACTTTCATTGTTATTAGCCGTGTTTGATTTGTTAGCATTTGCATTTGAAGACGACTGGGAGGATTTAGTTTTTACCACTGAGAGTTTATTAAGGAAATGAAAATCTTTTCGACTAGATCTACTTGTAATTACGGCTTCTGTGAGACCCCTTGTTAATTGAAATGGTGGTCTTACTGTCGGTTGCGTTGGTCGAGAAGTTTTGGGAGAAGCAAAGGCTCTTCTACTAATTGCTGGGCTACCTACATTGATTGATGACATGGGCTGTTCGATTGCCGTCTGTTGCTGCAGTGATGATATTTGAGTTGGTGATTTGTGACGCTGCTCCCCATTATTTACTTTAGTTTTCTGGGTTTTTACTTTTTTCTCTAAACCATTTGATAATAAAGGCGATTCAGTTGGAAATTCTTCTTTCGCAAGTTGTTTTGATTGTCGATGACGTGGTGAATTCCATTTAGGTGACATTGGTGAAGTATTTTGAGATGAGGAAGATGGAGTTGGTTGTATGCAACAATTACTGTCGTCGCTGTTATTAATTGAAGTGTTTGTTGTTAGAAAAACCTTTTCGTAGTGAATTGAATTATTTTGGCTATTTAAATTCGTTGTAGCAGCTAATGATGTAGGTGTTGAGGTAACCGTAGTAGTGAAATCATTTTTTTTTAACACTGCCGCAATTGCTTCTGCTTTTTTTTCAACAGTTGTATTGTTAACTGTTATATTTGTTATTCCGGACGTGTTTGCTGATAATATAATTTTTTTTTGGATTTTTGGCGTGAACGTATGTGAAGTAGAAACAGATGCCGTCGCAGAAGGTGATGCCGTAAAGCACGTCCCATAAGTATTATCAGTACCTGCCACATGTACTGTAGTTATTTGGCTTTGTTCATCTATTGCTGTATTCGATGCAACTCCCGCTGTGGAATTTTGCTGTTTCTTAACCGGTGTTGTATACTGACTACTACTTGCTACTATTGTTGTGGAATCACTAATAACTTGTATGTTACCGCTGCTAATATTATTAATGTTACTACTTCTACTGCTATTATTACTACTGGACGGAATAATTTGTACATTACTCTTGTATTCATGGTGTTTGTTACTTTTTAAGGCCGATACATGGCTATCGGGAAATTTAAAGACATCTGCAGTTATGGTTGTTGTTTTATGTGGTAAACTAGGAGGGTCGTAATCGATTTCACCAGAACTAGTACTTTTATCATTTACATTTGAATTTTCCGTTGATACTTGTATTATTGTGATATTTGTTTTAGGGCTATCAGTTGCTCCTTCCGAATTAATTTCTAGTTCCGTTATATTATTATCTTTATTAGTTGAAACCATTAAGGATTGTAATTTACTATTAGAGTCAATTTTTTGATTGGCATTTTGTCTTTTTGATTTGTCTACAGCTCCAGCGGATAAAGAGCGTGATGTTTGCGGCCTAAAAAATTTAAGACTTTATATTACAACTTAATTCAAATGTAAGGATCACTTATAAGTTTGTATTTAATACTAAAAAATATTTTAATGTTAATAAGTGGAAAGCAAAACATCAACAATATCACAATCTAGATTTATACGAATAATAAAACTGTTAACTGTTATTACGATTTAGATGGTTTTCAAGCATTTTTATACAGTGGCTAACGTTGAATTCATTACAATAACTTCAATTGCACGTTAATGAAATAAAACTGAACTTTTTCAAATTCTTTTTAACTAGTGTACTCAGTGGCCGACACAATCAGCCGCATTCTATCATATAAACCTTATTTTATGTAGTAGTGTTTTAAATATTTTCCAAAAAATTTCTTAAAATATATAAATAAATAAATATATATATATATATATATATATATATATATATATATATATATATATATATATAAATATATATAAATATATATAAATATATATAAATATATATATAAATATATATATTTATATAAATATATATATATATTTGAAGAGCAATTGTCCTACAAGGTTGAATTCGAATTTTGCAATGTTTGAGTACATTTTTGAAAATTACGCAAATATCATGAAATTCTTGTGGATAATGTTCAAAGGCGGAGTATGTCAAATGTTAATTATTCTGTCCTCCAAGGCTTAGTAGAGATTTGCAAGGACTTCGAAATAATTTTCAAAAAGCTTCAAGCGTTTGTCTCTCATCCATTATGTTTCGTTAATCCATCCGTTAATAAAGTAAAAATGATTTGCCTTGGTCAAAATAATGAAGAAGTTGAAATCGCGGCTCTAAACAATAATACAATGTCCCACTTGGAGAAATGGAGCTCAATTTTAACTTCATATTTTACATAAAGTAGCTTTGTTTTTATATCCTCTGCAATATCTTTACAGTCAAATAAAATAAACAATATAAAAGAATTTTGTATTAAAAAGCTAACCGAAAATCATACTGAAGTTATGACAGAATTTTCTCACACATGTCAGGCAACAATAGCAATACAACCACTTATTAGACACACACACGTCAGCATTATCTGGGTCCCCGATAAGTACTTCACCACAAGTTTTCCAGCTATCTTCTCCAGAGCCAACTACTTCAAATTTAAGAATTTTTTTTTCGAAGTCTAATAAACACGTCAGTCACTACACTGCAAACAGGAAGAGTTGAAGTCGAGAGTTACTGCAACGAAAAGTTAGTAGTGATTACAGAGGATTTCGACGTAAAGCTATGGTGGAAAAATAATCAATCAAATATCAATCAGGTAGAAGAGTTGTCGTCAGGACACATTTTCTCCCGTTGCTCTAAACTTATGGGATCCAAATACGACATCGAGGAAGAGTCTTGAAACCAGAAGAGTGAAATTTTGAGAAAATTCAACTCACAGTTGATTTGTGTGCTCCGAATAGGCCTCCAACTTCGCTCATCTGCATTTTTTCCTCCAAAGCTTTTATTATTGCCACTTTGCTATCGTTTGATAACTGTTTCTTGAAAATACAAAAAACTTTCACAATGAAACTATTTTTTTAAATAAATGATATGATTTGGTTACTTTAACAGCACGTTGCATTTTTTTGCTCGCACAAAATGTTCACTTTTTATAATAAAATATTGTGATCAAATTAATAAAGATAATCAACTGATATCAAGTATGCTTCTTCTTCTTGTAAAGAATTCAAAATGCAGAATTTGTAATTTGTGATAGAATGCAAGTAAGTACTTACTTCTTATAATTCATTATATTGAACTCCTTAACACTATGCTTATTGTTGGTTTCATGCCAATTTACAACATCATTGCTCAGGATTTTCTTAAACTTTTTT
This sequence comes from Wohlfahrtia magnifica, assembly GCA_023159175.1. Classification (NCBI taxonomy): domain Eukaryota; kingdom Metazoa; phylum Arthropoda; class Insecta; order Diptera; family Sarcophagidae; genus Wohlfahrtia; species Wohlfahrtia magnifica. The sequence goes on along the minus strand of JAKWBJ010000180.1, from coordinate 3,770,464 downwards.
CTTTTTTTCTTTTTCTAAGTTAAAAAGATTTCAAAACAAAGTGCTATAAATCCTTAGATATTCGCCAAAATGATAAACGGCGATCCATCGTCAAAAAATCAAAATGATTCGCAAAGACATAGTATGGTAGAGTCACATATAATTCTGCACCAACAATCGTCTGGACGATTAAAAAAGGAGTCGTGAAACGATCACGCTCGTCAATCAAAATTTCTGTTGCTAGCTGAGTATAAATAAAAAACAAAAGAAAATATGTATGTACATTTATTATTTGTCACACTACCTTGATCAAAAAGTTTCCGGAATAGTCCCCGCGTGGCGGTCCCATTGTTCCGATTTGAGATTTTTTTCTGTTAAGCTGGTACATCTGTTGTTGATATTCCCACTAAATCTTAGCGTCATAGCTTGACATTTGCAAAAGCTACGTAGCCAAGAGTACACCTATCTCTGTGTGTTGGAGATTTTTTACAATTTTTTATATACTAGTATTTTTATATACTAGTATTTTGGTGTTTATATTATACTGGTTTATTATACTACTTTTTTAAATAAGTTGCATACTACCCCATTCTACACTAGCTTCGTACTAAGTGTTTTGGTCTAGTTTTTATGTAACCCATTTAAGTTTTTTATTTATGTATTTTGTACATAAGAAACAAAGAATCTAAACCATATAGCAAAATAAAGATTTCTCATCTTAACTATAAAAACAATGATTTTAATGAAATCAAACAAAAAATATTAAAGATGAAAAAATATAAAAAAATATAAATCTATATATTGCATAACATCATGGCCTACTGGAGCACCGCCCCATTGCTTTTCTAGTCTATATTGGATAAGCTTGCAATGGAGTCTGGAAAAAATTGAAATAATTTTGTTAGTTGCACCAAAACTATATATGGCACTAAAACTGTATACTTACCAATCAGCACCTTGTAAAAGATCGCGTAGTTTTTAAGACGAATTATGCCGCGCGAACCATCTAGGTTGTATTCCATTAGATCTAGGACTTTCTTCAAATTTTTTGCTACGCAGTTAAACCTGTTAATCTGTTAATATAAATAATGCGTTGTTTTTTTATTAAGGCTGAATTCCAAAATGCCAAAATACTTTGTAGCGATACCGTTTTGCTACCGTATCGATACAAAGTAAACTACATTGTTTGTTGCTTTGTAAAAAAGAACTTTGTACAGTTTTACATTTCGAAACGCTTTTTGTTGCAGTCAGCATCTTTCCCATAAAACAATCCTTTTGCTTTTGTTTGCGCAGTTAAAATTTTTACAATACATTTAGGAATGGATAACTCTGTAAAAGTTTGCATGGTTGCGTTTAAGAACGAATGACATTGTTCAGTTGCTTTGCAAATGACGTTTTGGAACTCAGCCTAATCTTGCTATTTCTTTTGTTAAATACATACATAATTAATTCAAGTTCTTACTCTGTTTAACTATGTATGTCACTTGAGAATACATAAATTAACGATTCTTTTTCAAACAAACAAAAAAGCACTTAAATCGTTGATTTTATATCGATTTAAATCACTTTACAGTTATTCTATGACTTAAACCATGGTGAAATTATATAAGGTGAAGTTGCCCGTTCGGCTGACTGTTAATTTGTGTAATTTTTTATGTAATTTGTGTCAAAAGTTTTTCTTGTACAGCAGAGACTTACTAAATAGAACAATCTATAAACTATACCTTATTGAAAAAATATGCTTCAAAACGGATTAAAGTATAATCAGTGTTTCCGTTTTGGTTTTTTTTAACCAAAATTGGTTATTTTTTTCTTCGGTGTGTAGATGTGTATTATTTCCATTTTGGTTACTTTTTTCTTGAAGCAAAACAAAAACAAGAAAAAAGATAATGACCTCTTATTACGTTTATTGTCCAGGTTCTTATTGAGTGTATCACTTTTTGGCAAACTTTGGCCTTTTGTTGTGAGTATGCTATGACCTTTCCCATTCTTCTTGTAACATATGGATTTCGTGCCAAAAAACTGCAAACTGCAATACTTATACTTTGTTCTAAAGTGATAGGTACTCTGATCGAAACAAATGGTAGTCTGAAGGGCAAGGTCTGGATTATAAGGCAGCTGAAACTATTTTCTAAATAATTTCAACTGATCTTTGAACATTTGGCAGTCAGTAATGATTGGAGGCCGCTACAATTGTTTCCATCTAGAGTAGCTTCTTGAGTTTGAAAATAATCTTCATTGAGTAATGCCCTCCAATCATCATCTCCGAAGATTATTGCCTGGCCTGGGAGGTCTTCCTTTTTCATGTCAAAATCCTGACTTCTGAACTGTATAAATAAACTTTCACACGTTGAGATTGGTGGAACATATTTAGGATAAGCTTTGTCAAGCAACCAAAGCAATACAATTTCTTTGCTTATACTATTTCATTCAGTGGCTAAGTGAGAATAAATATCAGACTTATTTCACTTCAATGCATAAGTTGTGGCAACGCTGAGTATAATCATATACATATAAAATACTTTAATATTTTATGTTTATGATTACAAGACGTCCAGAAAACGAAATATATGAAAATTAAAATTTTCACAAAATAAAAGGTTTTTAATTTATAAGTGTTAACTGTGTTAAAGTTTCGTTTTCGATTATTTTGTATTGAAATTTTTTGACATTTACCTTAACATACACAAAAAATATTGCCTGTAGTTTTTGAAAAAAAATTAGTTGTTGTACGGACAACACTACCTTGTTCAATGTGCCTTGACCTAAACCAAACAAACTTTTCATACATATATCAAAATCTAAATAAAGTATTGCCATAGCTCTTAATTTTCTGTAATAAAATTTTATTCAAAAAATATTCAAATTGAATAAAAAAAAACAAACCATCAAATCCGAAATCAATTGAATTGTAAAATTAAAATAAATTCATTTTATATTTTCTTCTTTACAGGGCATTTACAGCTGAAAGAAATGTCGTCAATT
>JAKWBJ010000180.1:3620000-3762500 GCA_023159175.1 Wohlfahrtia magnifica | reverse complement strand
AATAAGGTATAGTTTATAGATTGTTCTATTTAGTAAGTCTCTGCTGTACAAGAAAAACTTTTGACACAAATTACATAAAAAATTACACAAATTAACAGTCAGCCGAACGGGCAACTTCACCTTATATAATTTCACCATGGTCATAGAATAACTGTAAAGTGATTTAAATCGATATAAAATCAACGATTTAAATGCTTTTTTGTTTGTTTGAAAAAGAATCGTTAATTTATGTATTCTCAAGTGACATACATAGTTAAACAGAGTAAGAACTTGAATTAATTATGTATGTATTTAACAAAAGAAATAAACGTAACATAGCAAGATTAGGCTGAGTTCCAAAACGTCATTTGCAAAGCAACTGAACAATGTCATTCGTTCTTAAACGCAACCATGCAAACTTTTACAGAGTTATCCATTCCTAAATGTATTGTAAAAATTTTAACTGCGCAAACAAAAGCAAAAGGATTGTTTTATGGGAAAGATGCTGACTGCAACAAAAAGCGTTTCGAAATGTAAAACTGTACAAAGTTCTTTTTTACAAAGCAACAAACAATGTAGTTTACTTTGTATCGATACGGTAGCAAAACGGTATCGCTACAAAGTATTTTGGCATTTTGGAATTCAGCCTTAATAAAAAAACAACGCATTATTTATATTAACAGATTAACAGGTTTAACTGTGTAGCAAAAAATTTGAAGAAAGTCCTAGATCTAATGGAATACAACCTAGATGGTTCGCGCGGCATAATTCGTCTTAAAAACTACGCGATCTTTTACAAGGTGCTGATTGGTAAGTATACAGTTTTAGTGCCATATATAGTTTTGGTGCAACTAACAAAATTATTTCAATTTTTTCCAGACTCCATTGCAAGCTTATCCAATATAGACTAGAAAAGCAATGGGGCGGTGCTCCAGTAGGCCATGATGTTATGCAATATATAGATTTATATTTTTTTATATTTTTTCATCTTTAATATTTTTTGTTTGATTTCATTAAAATCATTGTTTTTATAGTTAAGATGAGAAATCTTTATTTTGCTATATGGTTTAGATTCTTTGTTTCTTATGTACAAAATACATAAATAAAAAACTTAAATGGGTTACATAAAAACTAGACCAAAACACTTAGTACGAAGCTAGTGTAGAATGGGGTAGTATGCAACTTATTTAAAAAAGTAGTATAATAAACCAGTATAATATAAACACCAAAATACTAGTATATAAAAATACTAGTATATAAAAAATTGTAAAAAATCTCCAACACACAGAGATAGGTGTACTCTTGGCTACGTAGCTTTTGCAAATGTCAAGCTATGACGCTAAGATTTAGTGGGAATATCAACAACAGATGTACCAGCTTAACAGAAAAAAATCTCAAATCGGAACAATGGGACCGCCACGCGGGGATTATTCCGGAAACTTTTTGATCAAGGTAGTGTGACAAACAATAAATGTACATACATATTTTCTTTTGTTTTTTATTTATACTCAGCTAGCAACAGAAATTTTGATTGACGAGCGTGATCGTTTCACGACTCCTTTTTTAATCGTCCAGACGATTGTTGGTGCAGAATTATATGTGACTCTACCATACTATGTCTTTGCGAATCATTTTGATTTTTTGACGATGGATCGCCGTTTATCATTTTGGCGAATATCTAAGGATTTATAGCACTTTGTTTTGAAATCTTTTTAACTTAGAAAAAGAAAAAAAGAAAAAAGTTTAAGAAAATCCTGAGCAATGATGTTGTAAATTTGACCTGGCATGAAACCAACAATAAGCATAGTGTTAAGGAGTTCAATATAATGAATTATAAGAAGTAAGTACTTACTTGCATTCTATCACAAATTACAAATTCTGCATTTTGAATTCTTTACAAGAAGAAGAAGCATACTTGATATCAGTTGATTATCTTTATTAATTTGATCACAATATTTTATTATAAAAAGTGAACATTTTGTGCGAGCAAAAAAATGCAACGTGCTGTTAAAGTAACCAAATCATATCATTTATTTAAAAAAATAGTTTCATTGTGAAAGTTTTTTGTATTTTCAAGAAACAGTTATCAAACGATAGCAAAGTGGCAATAATAAAAGCTTTGGAGGAAAAAATGCAGATGAGCGAAGTTGGAGGCCTATTCGGAGCACACAAATCAACTGTGAGTTAAATTTTCTCAAAATTTCACTCTTCTGGTTTCAAGACTCTTCCTCGATGTCGTATTTGGATCCCATAAGTTTAGAGCAACGGGAGAAAATGTGTCCTGACGACAACTCTTCTACCTGAGTCGTCTATGATGCGCTAAGAAAAATTACAGAAGATTCTCCCCAGTTAACATTTTTAATCATGGAATAGTCTTTCCTGCTTAACTTTCAATCTTTAAATACCCTTTAACGACTCATGTAGAAGAGTAGACGTCAGGACACAGTTTCTCCCGATGCTCTAAACTTACACGAACCAAATACTACATCGTGCTTAATTAACTTAACCGCCTGCTCCGACGTCGAAAGAGTCTCTTACGACTGAAAATGCTGACTGGGTAGCTAAACCAAAAAAAAAAAAAAAAAAAAAAAAAAAAAAAAAAAAACAATTCTTTATTTATCTTAGCAAGAATTTTATAGTTGGTTTACTCCCTAAGTACTGAACCGATTTATATAAAATTTATTTTCTGCACAACTATACAGAAAATGCTTTAAACCATATATCTTTCAATAATTCAGTTTATTAAACTACATATATATTTACTTATAGCTATAAAAACAAAGAACAATACTATATTTTACCAAACATTTTTTTATACAAAGAATTTAAAAATATAATACTTCTATTGTTTTGGGTTCCAGCCGATTTCTTTTTTTAGTAGTAATATTTCCAGCTAAGAAAAACACGTTCGGATGTTGCGCTACTAGCAGGAATAGACAATATTTTCATAGCTAGTTTTGATAATTTGGGATATTTGATGGAATTGTTTTTCCACCATAGCTTTACGTCGAAATCCTCTGTAATCACTACTAACTTTTCGTTGCAGTAACTCTCGACTTCAACTCTTCCTGTTTCCAGTGTAGTGACTGACGTGTTTATTAGACTTCGAAAAAAAAAATTCTTAAATTTGAAGTAGTTGGCTCTGGAGAAGATAGCTGGAAAACTTGTGGTGAAGTACTTATCGGGGACCCAGATAATGCTGACGTGTGTGTGTCTAATAAGTGGTTGTATTGCTATTGTTGCCTGACATGTGTGAGAAAATTCTGTCATAACTTCAGTATGATTTTCGGTTAGCTTTCTAATACAAAATTCTTTTATATTGTTTATTTTATTTGACTGTAAAGATATTGCAGAGGATATAAAAACAAAGCTACTTTATGTAAAATATGAAGTTAAAATTGAGCTCCATTTCTCCAAGTGGGACATTGTATTATTGTTTAGAGCCGCGATTTCAACTTCTTCATTATTTTGACCAAGGCAAATCATTTTTACTTTATTAACGGATGGATTAACGAAACATAATGGATGAGAGACAAACGCTTGAAGCTTTTTGAAAATTATTTCGAAGTCCTTGCAAATCTCCACTAAGCCTTGGAGGACAGAATAATTAACATTTAACATACTCCGCCTTTGAACATTATCCACAAGAATTTCATGATAATTTTCAAAAATGTACTCAAACATTGAAAAATTCGAATTCAACCTTGTAGGACAATTGCTCTTCAAAGTTGTTTCCAGCATGTGCTGCTTATTGGCCTTTTTAAAGTATTTTACTATTTTCTGCACCTTGTAGGACAATTACTTTTCAAAGTTGCTTCGAGCATGTGGTGCTTATTGGCCTTTTTATAGTATTTTACAATTTTTTTTGCAAGCATTTGTAATCCCTTTTAATTCATTTGTAGATTCGAAAGCATCAATTAGGACACTAGAAAAGAAAATGAGCCGAACAGTTTCATCTTGTGTAATCTCTTTGTGCACTTAACATATTACTTCCGCAATCAGTGACGAACACTGATATATCATTCACATAGACTTCTTTAAAAAGGCTGCTTATATTTTCTTTTATGTTAACTGCTGTATTAGATATAAATCCATAGATTTTATTCCTAAGCTAATATCCACAAGTTCGAAACTCACTTGGAAGTGTAAAGTGGCACACAAGAAATTTCTCTTAATGAAATCGTCGCTCCACTATTAATTTAAACTGCCTCACCATTGGTAATAATATTCTGTATGTGTGATTTTATTTATTTATTTTTGCTTTGCACTTTTTCCAGTTTTTCGTAGCACTTTATATAGTCCTTCATTTTTGTTTTCTTTAAAATTTCGTCACAGTTCTCCATTATTAAAACTTGTACCGTGCACTTCAAATGTTCAATTACTAGTGAAAACGTGAAAACTCCAATTGGCTTATTATTTACTGTTTAATTTTGTGGATTTCCCACATTTTTGTTGCCACATATTTTTATAGACAAAAAATAAATAAATAAATTGCAATGGGAATTAAAAAATGCAATAACAAACGGAATAACCTTTTGATTTTTCTATGCTGAAGTATGAGTTGTTTTATAAACGATTTTTTAATTGCTATTCTAAGATTTTGCTCAATGTTTCAAATAAAGGCTCCGCAAATAATTTTTTTTTGAAAATGCCATAAAAAAAAAACTACTGAATATTTTCTCAAATTTCTTTTTTTATTTGAAAGTATAATCCTTCCGGTTAATAATGGAAAATAATTTTATTCAAATGGCTGCCTCGGCTGGCCATGCAGTAGCCTACACGATCGGTCCAATTTTTAATCACATTATCGATTGTGTGCAGCTGTATTTCACCAACGGCTTCACGAATATTGTCCTTTAAAGCGTCAATTATCTCTGGCTTATTGGCGTAACACTTATCTTTGACGGCACCTCACAAATAATAGTCCAACGGTGTCAAATCGCAGCTCCGAGGTGGCCAAACGACATCAGCCCTGAGGCTGATAATGCGATCTTCAAAAAGAGGCCGCAAAACATCGAGTGTAGCTTCGGCTGTGTGGCACGTAGCGCCGTCCTGTTGAAACCAAATGTTGCTAATATCCTCCTCTTCAATTGACAAAATCGGCATCTTCTGTAAGTCGATCGATCAAAGTAATGTCGCAATATTTCCCAGCATTGTTCAAGCGTATACACAACCATATTCATTCAGCGGAAGGATAAAACTAATTATCTGTCAAATCAGACATGAGCTAAGTGTTACCATTTACGAAATAAGCACTAGTTGAAAAACAAAAAACGTTAAATGGCGGACCCTATATATTTTTTTCTGTCTTGGATTGTTTTTTTGGGCATCATACAAAAGAGACAAATTCAATGTTATTGTTAAAAAATTAATTGAATTTATTAATTTCTTTTATATTTCAGTATAAAAAATATAAAAACTTATTATTTTAATTGTAATTTTTTAGCAAAGCAACATAAACTAAAATGTTTCCTGCCAGCAGTTGGACAAAATAAAGTGCAAATGCAAAATATTGGATGATAACCGGAGATATATGAAGGGATATTATGATAATGAGTACTCTCTGATGAAATATAACAAAAGTAATTAAGTGTGTGAAGTTAGCTCTCAAAGTTATATTCCAATTTTTCTGTTAATGCGGCTTCTCTGTAAATTAACATTGCACTGTTAAGTTAACAGAGTTAAATTTTTTGAAAGAATGCAATATTTTTCAGGAAAAATTAGCAAATTTATTAATAAGGCGTCAAGGATTCCTGTCCACTTTACCGCATGTCCATAACCGTTACCGATTTTTAGATATAGCGCCTCAAAGTTAGCCAATATTCGGAAATTCGAATATGGCCATTTTTTAAATTTGAAAAAAGTGTCCTAGGAGTGCGAGGGTGGAGCAATGGCGACTATTAGGATTTATTAAGGCATCAAGAATTCTTTACCACTTTACCGCATGTCCATAACCGTTACCGATTTTTAGATATAGCGTCGTCTTAAAGTTAGCCAATATTCGGATATTCGACTATGGCCATTTTTTGAATTTGAAAAAAGTGTCCTAGGAGTGCGAGGGTGGGGCAATGGCGACTATTAGGATTTATTGATAAGGCATCAAGGATTCCTGTGCACTTTACCGCATGTCCATAACCGTTACCGATTTTTATATATAACGCCTCAAAGTTAGCCAATATTCGAAAATTCGAATATGGCCATTTTTTAAATTTGAAAAAAGTGTCCTAGGAGTGCCAGGGTGGGGCAATGGCAACTATTGGGATTTATTTATAAGGCATCAAGGATCCCTGTGCACTTTACCGCATGTCCATAACCGTTACCGATTTGTATATATAACGCCTCAAAGTTAGCCAATATTCGAAAATTTGAATATGGCCATTTTTAGATTTGAAAAAAGTGTCCTAGGAGTGCCAGGGTGGGGCAATGGCAACTATTGGGATTTATTAATAAGGCATCAAGGATTCCTGTCCACTTTACCGCATGTCCATAACCGTTACCGATTTTTAGATACAGCGCCTCAAAGTTAGCCAATATTCGGAAATTCGAATATGGCCATTTTTTAAATTTGGAAAAAGTGTCCTAGGAGTGCGAGGGTGGGGCAATGGCGACTATTAGGATTTATTATTAAGGCATCAAGGATTCCTGTCCGCTTTACCGCATATCCATAACCATTACCGATTTTGAGATACAGAGTCCTGAAATTGACGTTATCTCAAAAATATTATCTACTTGATTACTTTTTATATATTAGATAATTTTAGTCCGTTCAAGATTTGAACCCAGGATGTTTTAATTTTCAATGTGCAATATAAAAAATATATCATTAATTTTGGGATGTCTTATGTTCCGAGTTCAATCCCCGCCAGAGATTAAGTTTATAATTTTAATATCTTTTTATTTTTTTTTATATCCTCTATTGATGGCTGCTGCTTAATTTTGTTACATAGGCGGGCTATTGTAACATTTTTGTTACAGTAGATATGTTGGCTGTTAAATGCGACTGTTTAGCTTTTGGCAAAATGCATAAAAAGCACTGCAATAACATGTGTTGTCATAGCGCATATGGTAAAGCGTTTTGACTTTTATTTGTATTCGCAGTACAAGGTTTCGAGTTCAATCCTGCGCTCAGTCGGATTTTTTATTATTATTTATTATTTATTTTATTGTTATTTAGTGGCTTTTTTCACTTAAATAAATAGGTAAATATTTTTTTGTTTCTGTACGAAAATTCGGCAATTTGCTGAATAATGATGGATTAGGTTTTTTGAAGCTGTAATTAATATATTATTTAAGCTGTAATTGATGCCAATGTTGGACCAAAATATGGATTATCTTGCAACTCAATATTTATTTATTTATTTATTTATTATTTTTTCTAGTATGCATTTACTTGACAACAAAATTCTACTTTCTTTTTTATCTTATTTTTGAATTAAAATTTATTGTTTATTATTTTTTACTGTTATTTGTTAGCCAATATCTAGTAGATGAAATTAAATCAACAAAAAAAATTCTAAAAGTAATAGAAAAATCCTATTCTTTTTAAAGCTAAAAGTCAAACCCAATTCTTTTTTCATTGTGTAAAAAGATTTTCTTGACAAACGGCTTATGTATGGATTCTTGCGGGGTTCACCGTTTTTTAATTTGAAGCAGTTATAATTTTCTATTACCGCTCTGTCACGGGGCTGAACACGTCTAAACTAAAGTAGGTAATAGCAACAACGATAGTGCTTGCAACTTGCATTTGTTCGCAATAGAATGGTCCGAGTTCGATTCCCAGGCTGGCGAGAAAAGTAGAGTAGGCAATTTTTTTTTTAATTCGATGGCGTTAAACCTAATTAAAAAAAATACAACAAATATATTTGCTCCAGGCAGGGTTTGAATCCGGCACTTTAATTCCAAATACATACATATATTACACTCATATCTATTAAGCGTAGACAATTTACATTAAAATGATGGATTACTCACATATCTGACTACAGAATGTATTATCATTATCCAGCAAATTGCCGAATTTTCGTACCACTAAAAAGCCTAAGTTTAAATACTGATGGAAGCAAAAAAATATTTACTTATTTATTTAAGTGCAAAAAGCGACTAAATAAAAATATAAAAAACTTCGACTGGGCGCGGAGTTGAACTCGAAACCTTGTACTGCGAACACAGATAAAATTTAAAACACTTTACTATACGCGCTATTGCAACACATGCTATTACGGTGCTTTTTATGCATTTTGTCAAAAGCTAAAACAGTCGCCTTTAACAGCCAACATATCTACTGTAACAAAAATGTTACAATAGCCCGCCTATGTACCAAAATTAAGCAGCAGCAATCAATAGAGGATATAAAAAAAATTAAAAAAATATTAAAATTATAAACTTTATCTCTGGCGGGGATTGAACTCGGAACATAAAATATCTCAAAATTAATGATATGAATATTTTTTATATTGCACATTGAAAATTAAAACATCCTGGGTTCAAATCTTGAACGGACTAAAATTATTTAGTATATAAAAAGTAATCAAGTAGATAATATTTTTGAGATAACGTCAATTTCAGGACTCTGTATCTCAAAATCGGTAACGGTTATGGACATGCGGTAAAGTGGACAGGAATCCTTGATGCCTTGTTAATAAATCCCAATAGTTGCCATTGCCCCACCCTGGCACTCCTAGGACACTTTTTTCAAATTTAAAAAATGGCCATATTCGAATTTTCGAATATTGGCTAACTTTGAGGCGTTATATCTAAAAATCGGTAACGGTTATGGACATGCGGTAAAGTGGACAGGAATCCCTGATGCCTTATCAATAAATACTAATAGTCGCCGTTGCCCCACCCTCGCACTCCTAGGACACTTTTTTCAAATTCAAAAAATGGCCATAGTCGAATATCCGAATATTGGCTAACTTTAAGACGCCATATCTAAAAATCGGTATCGGTTATGGACATGCGGTAAAATGGACAGGAATCCTTGATGCCTTAATAATAAATCCTAATAGTCGTCATTGCCCCACCCTCGCACTCCTAGGACACTTTTTCCAAATTTAAAAAATGGCCATATTCGAATTTCCGATTGGCTAACTTTGAGGCGCTGTATCTAAAAATCGGTAACGGTTATGGACATGCGGTAAAGTGGACAGGAATCCTTGATGCCTTATTAATAAATCCCAATAGTTGCCATTGCCCCACCCTGGCACTCCTAGGACACCTTTTTCAAATTTAAAAAATGGCCATATTCGAATTTTCGAATATTGGCTAACTTTGAGGCGTTATATATAAAAATCGGTAACGGTTATGGACATGCGGTAAAGTGGACAGGAATCCTTGATGCCTTAACAATAAATCCTAACAGTCGCCATTGCCCCACCCTCGAACTCCTAGGACACTTTTTTTGAAATTCAAAAAATGGCCATAGTCGAATATCCGAATATTAGCTAAATTTAAGACGCTATATCTAAAAATCGGTAACGGTTATGGACATGCGGTAAAGTGGACAGGAATCCTTGACGCCTTATTATTAAATCCCAATAGTTGCCATTGCCCCACCCTGGCACCCCTAGGACACTTTTTTCAAATCTAAAAATGGCCATATTCAAACTTTCGAATATTGGCTAACTTTGAGGCGTTATATATACAAATCGGTAACGGTTATGGACATGCGGTAAAGTGCACAGGGATCCTTGATGCCTTATAAATAAATCCCAATAGTTGCCATTGCCCCACCCTGGCACTCCTAGGACACTTTTTTCAAATTTAAAAAATACCCGAGTGCGTATTTTTATAAATGTACAATTTTGCTGTTTTACGCCTCCATCTGAAACTATTTATTTAATTTTTAAAAATTTTAAAAAATTTACATAAAAATTTGTTACTTTGAACAATAAATTTACTAATTTTGCTTTAAAAATATTGTATTCTTTCAAAAAATTTAACTCTGTTAACTTAACAGTGCAATGTTAATTTACAGAGAAGCCGCGTTAACAGAAAAATTGGAATATAACTTTGAGAGCTAACTTCCCACACTTAAAGTAATTAACACTTTATTTTGTCCAATAGTGTATATATAAACCTGTCTCAAAAAAAGAAGAAACACAAACATTGATGTAAAACCGCCTACCATTTCTTTTATTCATCCATACACGTATGTCATATGAGTACTTACTATACACATCAGTACATAATGTACTCTCATACCCATTAATACACATACTTCGAATGCATGAGTATGTGCGAGTTATGTACACACTACCTTCACCCATGACCGGAAGTGGCACAGTTTTGCATTGACAGGTCAATACACTAGACGTTGCATTATAAAATTATTTCAAAATTAATTAATAAGAGCACAGACAAAATTATTGAGAATTGTTTTTTTTATTTTTTGCTGATTTTGATGATTCTTTGCAATTTATTTCCAATTTATTGCCAATTTTATTTCCAATTTATTCTACATCTAAAGTAGAATTTCAAATTGTAAACTTATATTTAAGCCAAAATTTATAAAAATAAAATGATAAATGAATTGACTTTAAACAAACTTCGTTCCCTAAGTTAACTCGCGCAACCAAGTATTTTTATAGATATAGCGAACAACACAGATACAAACATGTTACTTAATTTATTTAAGATGGTTGTGTACATATATGTTTGCTATTAGTATGAAGTGGAATTATATCTATATGTTGTTAATGTATGGAATACACAAGACCCAAAAATATAAATAAGTATTTAAATATACTTTGTTTTTGAATACTTATTGTCATTCTCTGGTTCACATGCTGTCAAAATATTTTATTGCACAGCAGAGACTTACTAAAAAGAACAATCCAAGGATATTGTTAAACTATATCTTATTGCAAAAAACATGATTCAAAACGCATTAAAAATAATATATTTATAAATAAGTGAATAATAAGCCGGTTTTGCTCTTAGAGATGTACCGTTCTATTATGTTTATTTAAATTTATGTAAATAAGTGCAAAATTCAATGAGTCAAAATGATAAGGTCAGTGATTAATAAGGTATCACAATTGTTATTTTTTTTATAATAATTTCAAATTTAAATAATATCTGCGCAGTATGGGTCGTGGGAAACCTTTGTCACCTTATGAACAAGGACAAGTTGTGGTACTTCATGAGCAGGGATTGAGTATGCGTGAAATGGCGAAAAAACTGGGACGATCTTTGTGTGTTGTGCAAAATTTTCTCAAAAACAGAGAAAATTATGAAAAATTGAATAGCACGGGTCGACCAAAGGTCCTGACTGCCCGTGAAACTCGGCTAATTTCACGAAAGGCCTCGAATTCCATGAAAAGTGCGGTAACAATAAAAGAGAAATTGAAACTACAAGCGTCAAAAAGCATAATTCTAAGAGCTATCAACGCCCAGCCAAACCTTATTTGAGTAAAATTAAAATTCCCTGTCTGACTAAGGAGCATAAGATTAAGCGTAAGGAGTTTACGAAAAACTACATGGCAACTAATTGGCATTAAACATTTTTTTAAAAAGGTTATAAGATATTTCATACATTTTTGGGTTTGTAGGTAGTTTTTTCTCATGAGAAAAAATTTAAACTGGATGGACCAGATGGTTTCAATTGCTATTGGCGAGATTTAAGGAAGGTGCCTTTGTTTTTTTCTAAACGGAATTTCGGCGGTGGCAGTTTGATGGCTTGGGCTGGCTTTAGCTCACATGGTACCCTAGAACTCTACTTTCCTTCCGCTCGAATGGATAGTTTAGAGTACCAGGGCATTCTGTCTGAACGTTTGCTGCCTTATTTGGCCCAAAATGCTGACAAAATTTTCACCTTTCAGCAAGATAACGCAGCAAGTGACCAGACAATAGTTTCAGGAGTACAATATTAAAGTACTTGATTGGCCAGCACGTTCCCCCGACTTAAGCCCCATGGAAAATTTGTGGGGACTGCTTGTGCGTAATATTTATGTAGACAACAAATAGTACCGGACAAAAGATAAATTAAAAGTGGCAATCTGCAACAGCTGGCGCGAAATCCGCTCCAACGCTCTCGACAATTTAGTAAGTGCGATGCCATCCCGTACTTTTTAGACAATAGAAAGAAATGGAAACTACATAAATTAAAAATAATTGATTAGTGCTTAGTTTAAAAAATCGTATAAAGAGATTATTTTAATTATTTATTTTGTTAAAAAAAGGGGCTTTAAAAAAACACGCTTTCCGAAAAAATGTACGAATGTTGATTTAGCATACTGTAAATTCTAAAAAGAAAAAAATAAACATTTTGTCATAATTGAGAAATATGTTGTTTATATAATACAGAGCAACAAAATGAATGTATGTATCTTCTTGATATCGTTATTACAGATAAAATTATATGGCGTTAGTTTTTAGCCTGCGTCACCAAGCAATCACTCTCTAAATTCGTTATTTTCTTTTGAAAATAAAATGCGACAGTAGTGGGTACTGCGCTCTATATCTTACCACTATTTCTAATTTTAGCCGTTGTAAAACAACTGCATAACTAAACAAATAAAACATAATAAAAGCGAATAAATTCTCTTCTTATTTATGAATAATATTTCGCTAGGTCACTTCAATTTTTTAATTTTAAAGTAGGTTCCATCTTAATTGTTTTGACTTTTTTTACTTCTTCTTCAACAAACATAAAGTCAAAACGAGATAATTTTTATCATCATCATTTTCATTATGTCGATCAGGCACTATTGCAGAGCACTGCGACCCATCTATTGTAATTTTCTGGTCTATAGCTTGTTCAGCAGATGTGCTGCTTCCTAATGTACAAGCAAATCTGAAACCATAATGGTGAATGTCACCCGGTGTTACCCTATGTCTACCTCAACATTTCTATCTAAGCCTATCAAGTATCGCATATACTGTTATGCAATTTCTGATACTTGTGAGCAAAGTCTACAAACATCCACATATGTGACCGCTATCCTCTTCAGATCCCCTCTTAGTCCACAGTGGCATGTAAGAAACTCCATTAAGAGCCCTAAGTCGGTCCTGCCAAATTTAGGAACCTCAGTACGACGCCCAAATTGCGAACTGATCGCTGATCTAGAGTGGCGAAGTTCTCTTTAAGCATACCAGTGTTCCAAGTATATGACATTTTTCAATCTTTTGACTAGATTGTGGATGGTGCTGCACATTAATGTTCTGGGCTACTATATGTATGGTGTCACGGAAACTTTTCTAGCCAATGCATTCGCTGTCTCATTACCATCTATTCCACAATGTCTAGGAAAACGAGAGCAAGATCTAAACAAACCCTGTTTACCATGGTTTGCAAGGAGTTGAAGGTCTCCAAGCATCATCCCGAAACTACGAGTACAATTTTGCGATATTGCAGCTGAATTTTTGATCGGTATGGAGAAATGATCGCTTATCTCTTTTTTATTTTTTTAGCTTTCGTTCTATAATGCTTTGGTTTTTTCCTTTAAAAAATATATTATTACATTTTAAAATTGTTCTGACCAATTATTTGATCAATAAAGCATTTTTATTATTATTATTTTTAAAATTTGGTCAAACTTTAGATTCTATGTTTTTTCTTTTCACAACAATATTCTTAAAAAAAGCTTTGAAGTACAGCTGAATCAACTTTAAAATTTGTTTATTTAATATTGATTTAAAATAGGAATAGGAATTTTAAGCTAAAGTTCGTTTGTGAATACCATAACTTTTTTATATGGAAATTTTTTGACATTTACAATCTATATATATATATATATATATATATATATATATATATATATATATATATATATATATATATATAGAGGACTATAAAATGCGTTGTAATTGATGTTCTCTGAAATGCGCCAACCGATTTTATTTTCTAAGCACTTACACGAAAGGTGAAGTCAATACCAAGATTTTTACATATATGCGGTTTTTGTAAGTCGCGAGTTATTGACGTTAGAGTGAACCCCTTTGTATTGCATAAATTTTTTACATCATTTAAACTTTGTGTGAGTTAGCAAATATTTTTATAACTGTGTATATAAAAACCATATGTAGGAAGCTTTCATTTAGTGTGTGTCTTCACTATTGTTTAACTGAGCAGTGTCATATACGGTATAAGAGTTTCTAAAATTGGCCCAAATAACTTTTTGGTCAATACAAACCATCAGTCGAAAATTGGGCGAAATTGGATAAGTGGGAGTAGCATCGGCTATACAAAGTAAATATTGATTTTTGTATATTTTTGGAACGGTAATTGTGGAAGGTTCAGAATTTGGCCTAAATTAGTTCGTGGTCAATCCACATCATGAGTTGAAATATGGGCGAAATTGAATAAGTGGGTTTGGCATCTCCCATACAAATTAAATATTAAATAGAAAAGTAGACATCGTTCTTGTCCAAGAACCCTACATCTTCGATTACAGGGTCAGCGTGCTGAACGATGTAGAGTGTGACATCTTTGTCACCTCTAACAGGGATAAGGTAAGGACATGCATTATCGGTAGGAAGAATCTTAATCTAACTTTTCTACCTAATTTCAGCTATGGGGACATGACGACGGTGCGATTGGAAAATGGTACTGGACGGGCCACAATTCTGTCCTTCGTCTACATGCCCTATGAAGAGACGGACCCACCAGGCTGTCTCGTTCGCAACCTACTCAAGGGGATGATGAGCAAAGGTAACACTATCCTTGGATGTGACGTCAATGCTCATCATTTTCATTAGGGTAGCAGTGACATGAATGCAAGAGGTGATGTTTGATTTTGTTTTGAAGTGCGATCTTAGGATATGTAATAAGGGCAGCTACCTTCTGACCCTGACCAATCTGGATGACTTTACTATTAGAGGCTGGAGTATCTTAAGAATGTTCCCTTTCGGATCATAGGAAGATACAATTTCAGCTGGTGGGATCAGTCAGGCACCTTATACGAATCCCAGAAGGATTGGTGGCGGAGGTTCAAGGGGCTAACTACACTGAGACTTCACAAGACGTTTGTTATAAGGTCAGTTGAAGATGTGGATAGTACAGTGAATGACTTGACCGGTACCTTACTGGGATGCTACAAAGATTCCTGCCCGCTTACCTTCCCGGGTGAGAGGAGTCAGCCAGTTTGGTGGAGTGATGATTTGAATGATCTGAGAGGGGTTACTAGGAAGTCAGTAAATCGAGGCTCGAGTCTGATTGGAACGCCTATAGGGCAAACTTCAACGGATATAATAGCAAGATTAGAAAGGCTAAGAAGAAATCTTGGGTTAACTTCTGCGTGTCGATAGAGGGGGTTAACGACGCTGCCAGATTCCGACGATTACTTTCGAGGGAACACAAGCCCATTGGAAGTATTAAAGCGGACGACGGCACATGGACAAGCTCCAATCTTGAGACTCTTGATTTATCGGCAAGAGCCCATTTTTCTGGCTGTGAGAATGTGGGTAGAGGACGCACTTCTAGTTCCTCAGCCCACATTCATTCGGCAGGAGAATTGGATTTTGTCAGTAATAGGATTGACAACCTGAAGATCGCTTGGGCGATTGACACCTTCAAGCCATATAAATCACCTCGTTCAGATGGAGTAATACTGGCAATGCTACAAAATGCCTCACCGCTACTACTTCCGGTTCTGGGGGATATCTATAGGGCTGGTCTGTGTTATTCGTTTGTACCGAGTCCATGGAGGGAGGATTATTCCTAAATCTAGAAACTTAGTCACTTGACACCAAAGGATTTCAGGCTGATTAGTCTGTCATCCTTTCCTCTTAAGACCTTGACCTTGAAATAAGGTCAAGTGTAGATATCACTTCGATGCAGCATGCTTAACGTTAGGGGCAGATATGTTGAAACTGCTCTATATGGGGTGGTAGGTTTTATCGAGAGGAATTAGGATGGTTCAGATTTCACTTTGGCGGAGTTCCTAGATATAGGGCGTTCAAAAATGCGAATATTTCTTCTATTCACAATTCCCTCTGTAGCGCGGGTATCTCCTCGCTTCTGACAAATTGGATTGATGAAATGCTCAATGGCAGAATCATCAATTCGTGAATCGGGGTAAGCTCCATTAGTAGGTCTGTCACTAGGGGCACACAAGGGGGGAGGGGGGTTTGTCGTCACTCTTGTGCTTTCTAGTGATCGGGGATATACTCAGAGAATTTGATCGGATGGGCACCAAGGTGGTTGCCTATGCTTATGAGTAGTTCTGCTTGTGGATGGTAAATTTTTACCGACCTTGTCAGAGCTAATGCAGGGCGCTCTGGGCAGGTTGTCACGCTGGGCGAGTCGCAATGGTCTTGGCGTAAATTCAGCTTGTTCTATTTACCAGAAAACGTAAAATCTCAAACTTCATGCTGTCGGTCCTGGATGGAGTGACATTAGAACTTTCCTTGGAGGCGAAATAACTAGATATTGCCCTTGATCGTCGATTGGACTGGAAAAGGAGCGTAAAGAAGGGGTCTGATGGCACTCTATTCCTGTAAGAACTCCATCAGGAAGAATTGGGGTTTGAAGTCTCACGCGATTCACTGGCTGCATATTGCGGTGGTACGCCCTATTCTTACTTATGGCGGTCTTGTTTGGTGGCAAGCGGTGGGAGGTAGATTTGGCTTATTGAAGCTAGGAAGTGTGCAGCATCCAGCTTCGCTTCTCATCACGGGGGCGTGTAGGAATACTCCACAGGCGGCTCTGAATGTGATGCTTGACGTCTGTCCATTGGACATTCAAATTCACATTCAGGCGGCAAGGAGTGCTCTACGGCTCAGGGAACTGAGCTTTGTCCGATGACCCGTAGATGGGCGAATGCTGATATTGATTACTGTAGGCTGTGCGGAGACCAGGAAGAGTTAGAGACGATCGAACATCTGTTATGTCACTGTCCCAGGTACTCGGGCAGAGGGCTACGACTCTTGGGTGAATTTACGATCCAAACTCTCAACTCCCTTTCATGTACTGACCCTACCGTTATCCTTCGGTTTGCCAATGGCCTCAGCTGGTTGTGGCATGAGTATTGATTGGATCCCTTCCAGGTCTTTTTTCTTTTGTTTAACTTTCTTTAGTTTTTTCCTTGACTTTCTTTTTATACTATTATTTTTTTCTTTAGTATAGGTTTCCCGCACAAGATGATCACAATGGACCATTGGTCTCCGAGTGTTTGCAGCAGCTTGTTCAATTTTGACCAGACGGTTGCACGTCCTCAAGCCAAACCAAACCAAAAATTAATATTGATTTTTGTATATCTAGAGAACGATTAGAATGGAAAGTTCTGAATTTGGTCTAAATGACTTCCTATATAGTACAAACCATCAGATAAAAAGTGGACGAAATCGGATAAGTGGGCATGGTACCTCCCATTCAAAT
Organism: Wohlfahrtia magnifica; assembly: GCA_023159175.1. Classification (NCBI taxonomy): domain Eukaryota; kingdom Metazoa; phylum Arthropoda; class Insecta; order Diptera; family Sarcophagidae; genus Wohlfahrtia; species Wohlfahrtia magnifica. Next base: position 3,745,201 of record JAKWBJ010000180.1, on the reverse strand, counting down.
TAAATAATGATTTGTATGTATCTTGAATTTGGTTAGAGTTGAAGTTTCTAAATTTGGTTTATTAACTAAGCAGTCAATACAAACCATCCTTTAAAAAAATTTAAGTTTGCATCTGTGGAGAACGCTAACAGTTGATGCTTTTTTATCTATCCACGAGTCAAAAAGCAGGTATAAGACAAAGGCTCCTGGCAACGCAGTTGATGCTTTTTTTATCTATCCACGAGTCAAAAAGCAGGTACAAGACAAAGGCTCCTGGCAACGCAGGTGGGATTACTCTAGTATAATATACAAAAAATATTGCCTTTATTTTTGTAAAAAAATTAGTTGTAATACAGACAACTTCGTCTTATCTAATTTCACCATGAGCTATACATCATAGCCTATTTACATTTGAACGAAATCTACTACTTACGATATTTCGATTTCTAGTAGATTTCAACTAGATTTCCAATACAAAACAAAATCTGCATCGTCTCTAGATTGTGTCGAAATCTAGTAAATTTATTGATGTAATTCTGTTTTTGTACCCAAAATACCAAAAATACCAAAAAAACTAACTCTGTTCAAGAAAAAAATGGCCAAGGCACATTTAAGAAGGTGATGTTGTCGGTGCAGCGATTCTTCATTGTCAACAGTTTATTTAGTTTACACCTAACGTAAAATGTACAAACAAGCTTAGGTGTACATCATTATAAAAGTTAAACGTTTTTTACACCTAATCCTAAATTTACGCCATATTTTGCACGTATCATTAAGAATTTATCTAGAGTGTAAGAATAGGATTAGGTGTGTTTTATTTAATATATAATTTATATTAATTTTGTTGACATTCAAAAATCACAAAAAGCAACAAATAAAGGGTCCGCCATCTAACGTTTTTTTTTCAACTAGTGCTTACTTCGTGAATGGTAACACTTAGCTCATGTCTGATTTGACAGATAATTAGTTTTATCCTTCCGCTGAACGAATATGGTTGTGTATACGCTTGAACAACGCTGGGAAATATTGCGACGTTACTTTGAAAATCAAGGTAATGTTGCAGAATCCAAAATCATCTTTTCAGATGAAGCTCATTTTGATCTTGGCGGGTATGTAAACAAGCAATATTGTCACATTTGGGACACAGAAAACCTGCACGCATACATTGAAGAGCCGATACACCCAAGACGAGTCACTGTTTTTTGCAGATTTTGGTCCACAAATGAGCAAGGAGTGGCCGTTACAGTCAATGGCGATCGTTATCAGGCCATGTTGAACGAATTTTTGTTCACAAAAATTTAAGAGGAGGATATTAGCAACGTTTGGTTTCAACAGGACGGCGTTACGTGCCACACAGCCGAAGCTACACAATACATAATAATAATAATAATAATAATAATAATAATAATAATAATAATAATAATAATAATAATAATAATAATAATAATAATAATAATAATAATAATAATAATAATAATAATAATAATAATAATAATAATAATAATAATAATAATAATAATAATAATAATAATAATAATAATAATAATAATAATAATAATAATAATAATAATAATAATAATAATAATAATAATAATAATAATAATAATAATAATAATAATAATAATAATAATAATAATAATAATAATAATAATAATAATAATAATAATAATAATAATAATAATAATAATAATAATAATAATAATAATAATAATAATAATAATAATAATAATAATAATAATAATAATAATAATAATAATAATAATAATAATAATAATAATAATAATAATAATAATAATAATAATAATAATAATAATAATAATAATAATAATAATAATAATAATAATAATAATAATAATAATAATAATAATAATAATAATAATAATAATAATAATAATAATAATAATAATAATAATAATAATAATAATAATAATAATAATAATAATAATAATAATAATAATAATAATAATAATAATAATAATAATAATAATAATAATAATAATAATAATAATAATAATAATAATAATAATAATAATAATAATAATAATAATAATAATAATAATAATAATAATAATAATAATAATAATAATAATAATAATAATAATAATAATAATAATAATAATAATAATAATAATAATAATAATAATAATAATAATAATAATAATAATAATAATAATAATAATAATAATAATAATAATAATAATAATAATAATAATAATAATAATAATAATAATAATAATAATAATAATAATAATAATAATAATAATAATAATAATAATAATAATAATAATAATAATAATAATAATAATAATAATAATAATAATAATAATAATAATAATAATAATAATAATAATAATAATAATAATAATAATAATAATAATAATAATAATAATAATAATAATAATAAATAATAATAATAATAATAATAATAATAATAATAATAATAATAATAATAATAATAATAATAATAATAATAATAATAATAATAATAATAATAATAATAATAATAATAATAATAATAATAATAATAATAATAATAATAATAATAATAATAATAATAATAATAATAATAATAATAATAATAATAATAATAATAATAATAATAATAATAATAATAATAATAATAATAATAATAATAATAATAATAATAATAATAATAATAATAATAATAATAATAATAATAATAATAATAATAATAATAATAATAATAATAATAATAATAATAATAATAATAATAATAATAATAATAATAATAATAATAATAATAATAATAATAATAATAATAATAATAATAATAATAATAATAATAATAATAATAATAATAATAATAATAATAATAATAATAATAATAATAATAATAATAATAATAATAATAATAATAATAATAATAATAATAATAATAATAATAATAATAATAATAATAATAATAATAATAATAATAATAATAATAATAATAATAATAATAATAATAATAATAATAATAATAATAATAATAATAATAATAATAATAATAATAATAATAATAATAATAATAATAATAATAATAATAATAATAATAATAATAATAATAATAATAATAATAATAATAATAATAATAATAATAATAATAATAATAATAATAATAATAATAATAATAATAATAATAATAATAATAATAATAATAATAATAATAATAATAATAATAATAATAATAATAATAATAATAATAATAATAATAATAATAATAATAATAATAATAATAATAATAATAATAATAATAATAATAATAATAATAATAATAATAATAATAATAATAATAATAATAATAATAATAATAATAATAATAATAATAATAATAATAATAATAATAATAATAATAATAATAATAATAATAATAATAATAATAATAATAATAATAATAATAATAATAATAATAATAATAATAATAATAATAATAATAATAATAATAATAATAATAATAATAATAATAATAATAATAATAATAATAATAATAATAATAATAATAATAATAATAATAATAATAATAATAATAATAATAATAATAACGATAAAATGTATGTATTCGAAATCTTTGAAAGAAAATTTTGTATGAACCTAGCTAGCAATTGGAAGTTTAAATGACGAACGCGATTATTTCACGACTCTTTTTTAATTATCCAGACGATTGTTGGAATATAAATATATTTTGCTCTCCAAACGATACATTTATGATTTATTTTGATAATTTTGTTTACGTTGTATCGCCTTTTATCGTATTTTATGGATTTATATCACTTTGTTTTGAAACTTAAAAAAATTTATTGGAGTTGAAATAAATTTTGCTCTACCAAACGATGATTTTGCGAGTTATTTTGACGATTTTTTTTAGGATGAATCGGTGTTTATGCATTTTGATGAGCATCTAAGGTTTGTTAGCACTTTGTTTCGAAAACATTAACAGTTAGAAAAAAATCAAATGTTACGTTGAAATAATTAAAAAAAAAAATTAAATTGTTAATTGAAAAATAAAACATTATGATTCCAATAAAAAATTAAAAGAAGAACTTCAAGAATAAGAAAATACTGGGCAATTACGTTACTACAAAATTTAACTGATATTTCAATATTATGAACTACAAGAAGTACTTTTTAAACATTCTATTACAGCTTTCTAATTTACTTTTTATTTTTTAAGATTCAAAAATTTCCTTAAGCTGACAAAGCGAGAATTCATAGTTTTGCAGCAACATTTTCTTCATTATGGTGACCGAGTGAAGAAAATGCAGATTAAAACATAATTTAATTTAATTTTTTTTTTTGGTTTCCACCTATATTTTTAAATTTCCATCTTCCAAATTTGACTATATCTATATTATATTTATAAGTATTAGTAGTAAAAATATTTAATGTAAAAAACAAAACACAACAAACAAATATCTTTTTTATTTTATAGCATAATTTTAGAAATTTTGGAATCAATTAAAGATTTTCTCTTCACATTGGTCTCAAGACTCTTCTTCGATGTCGTATTATGATCGGGTAAACTTTGAGCAACGGAAGAAACTGTGTCCTGACGACTACTCTTTTACATGAGTCGTCCACGATGCGGTAAAAAGAATCACAGAAGATTCTTCCCAGTTAACATTTTTAATCGTGGAAGAGTCTTTCCAGCTTGAATTTTCAATCGTAAAAAAACCTTTCACGATTCTTTAAAGCACATCGTAGACAACTCATGTAGAAGAGTCGTCGTCAGGACAGTTTCTCTCGTTGCTCTAAATTTAAGTGATCGGAATACGACATCGTGCACGATTAATTTAATCGCCCGCTCCATTCGCGAAAGTTTCCACATATTTTGTTGTATGTAGTTTTTGATTTTCCACAGTTTGTAGTCTCCATGAAATGGATTTAAATCATTTTCAGCTGACATTAACACTTATCTGACTCCATTCTGAAATGCGATTTTAAATTGTTCCTTATTGTTTCACTTTTATTTATTTTTATAAAATTTTGTGTAACAATTGGGAGTTGCTTTTTTGTTTGTTGTTGTTGCTTAATAATGCTTTATTTAATATAATTAAAAAATTGGAAAAAGTTCAGTTTTATTTCATTAATGTGCATCTAAAGTTATTGTAATGAGTTGCCAGACTTTCAATGTAAGCCACTGTAGCTGTAATTTGGAAAATTATGAAATCAGTATACATACCGTCACCTAAAATCCATTAGCCGAAATACATCATAATCAATCGAAAAGTAGATTTTGAGTTTTTTGTCGCTTATGGCCGTTTGGATTTTAAGTGATGAAACGTTTTTTTGTGTGCCTAGTAGATTTTCTAAAATATTCAAAATTTATAAAATACATATCATACACCGCTATTACTTTCTCTACATGAAATACTTTTTAAAAATTTTAATAGTGGCATATAATGTTTTCCATCTGATTATCCGGTAAAGCATGATCTGAAAACTACTGAATCAATTTTCCATTATTTTAGCATCATTTTTAACATTTAGAAAACTTGACCCACAGAAATATACATAAGTATATAGCTCCTGTTCCTCGCGGACCAAATAGACTACGGGTTGGTACCCCTAAATAAAATAATCGTTATGAAAGGTAATAGAGAGAAAAAACTTTCGGTGCAGGGACTAAATAACCTAGTAACGGCGGCAAGGCAGAATGTCACAAGAATTAACTCAAAACTATCATCATTATATTGCAACAGTGCTGGGGCTTTACGAATCATATAATAGTTTTCACTGAAACTTGGCTCCAAATTATCATATTTTTAGACGTGATAGATAGTTTGATTAAGAAGACTGGTGGTGAAATACTAATTGCTGTTTTGAACATATTTTCAGGTGCAGAAATTATTTTATACGACTTCTTGTACATAGAAATGTTATGTTTTAGTAAAACTAAATAAACGAATTTATACAATATACTCATATATTTCGCCAAATTAATCTCTCTGTTTATATGGATCATATCAGTGCTGTTAATAAAATATTGAGTAGTCTAAGAATCATTTAGTTATGTACATTGGAGATTTTAGTATGCCGTTATTTATTTAAGAACCCGCTGTGGATGAAAATTATTTGACTCAATCTCGTTGTTCGGATTCTTCTGCAGAGTTTATACAAAATGTATTATCGAAATGTCTTTTCCAAATTAATTCGATAACAAATGCTTACGGTAGAATGCTTGACTTAATATTCGTCAATGAACTAAGGGTCTTTTATGTAGAACGTCGTACTCCAATATCCAAACCTCAGGATATATACCATAACCAACTATCGAAATAACTTTCTCTTGCTCGTATTATACCATATATATACCATAAACAACTATCGAAATAACTTTTTCTTGCTCGTATTCTTCTTAGCACGGTAAGAAACATCGTAAACAACAAAATGTTATAGCTTTAAACGCACAAATTATGACAACTTAAATCAACATATTTTAAGAATTAATTGGTTGGAAGGATTATCCACTATAAATGATCTGGATCAATGTTTAAAGTTTTTTTATTACCATCTCAATAAATGTTTTTCGGCCTATGAAATATCTTTCTCGTTTAAAAAACAGAAAAAACACTTTATATAAAAATATAAGCAATCTCCATCGTGTATCATGAATTTTTGTCAGAAGTACAGACAGTATACAAAAAGTATTATGATAACGCTTGTGCCGCTATGGTATGGTAGGTAAGACACTCGCCTACCAACCAGAAGGTCGTCGGTTCAATACCAGGCCAAGACCATCTTAAAAAAGAAAAGTTTTTCGACAGCTGTATCACCTCATAACATTAGCTAGTAACTGGTTATGAGTATTACTACTATTGAAAACTGTTCGGAGCCGGCGTTAAGCTGTAGGTCCCTTTCAATGAGTTTAATAATAGAATCGGGTGCAGCTCATTTACTGAGAGAAGTCCCCATGTACCTTAATGGAATGATATGGGAATATAAAAAATATTAAAAATTTTAGAAACGGCTGCTAAAAAACGTGTTCCTAATGGCTTTTCAACTCATTTTAAAGAATTCATAGGAAGCCAAATCAGATGAATTCGGTGGCTGTTGGATGGTATTTGTTGCATTTTTCGTCAAAAAATTTAATAAAAAAATTTAATAATTTAAAAAAAAATTTAATAATTTAATAATTTTTTGACGAAAAATGCAACAAATACCATCCAACAGCCACCGAATTCATCTGATTTGGCTTCCAATGAATTCTTTAAAATGAGTTGAAAAGCCATTAGGAACACGTTTTTTAGCAGCCGTTTCTAAAATTTTTAAAGATCGCCAATACACATAGAGATAGATGTACTCTTGGCTACGTAGCTTTTGCAAATATCAATCTATGACGATAAGATTTAGCGGGAATAACGACACGGCGGTATTTCGGGAAACTATATATAAAACTTTGATCCATTTCGTAGAATTTGTAGTGTGTTTAATTTGTTATTTCAAATAATTGATTTTAATACAAATTTAGTTATTGTAAAGAGATCTTATACTTAAATTCTTTAAATTAATTAAGCATTTTTTAATTTGTATTGTATATATTTTTATTAATGTAATAATTTGTTTTTAGAGTCTGTACGGATTAATTCCATAGAATTTCAGTCATACAGATAATAATACGTACCGTCAATAAAAACGGTATTTAAGAAAAACTTAACATATCTAATCGAAGTTACCTTTACATTTGAGAATATAATGACACAGGCCTTTAAACAACCCATAAAATGTCCCACTAGGTACGCGCTTATTGCGCTTAAAAGACATATGACAACACAGATCTACAAACAGATCTACACTGGTCTACAAAAAAACAAACAAATTTCTTGCCTTTAAATAAAACTACCTTTATGGGTTATTTTACTTTTAACATATCTGGCCTTCATTTAAATGCTTAAAATGTAAAATTTATATTCTAAGAAATTTTTTATAACTTTTTGGAAATAAAGCAAAAAAATTTCCACTAATTTTGCAAGAAAAATTTTGTTCGCTAATTTTGGTCAAAGTTATGTACCATTCTGAAATTTTTTTTGGCTTTTTGAAAAAAAGCTCTTATTTTGCGCGAAAAAAAATTTGCTTTCGCAACTAAGTTACGAATAACTCCTGAACTGTAAAAATACAAAAAATTGCATGCAGTTGATTTATAGGAAATTTTGTTCCTAAATATTTGGTGGTAATTGCATTACAATCGGTTAAGTCGATTTCAAGTTATGATGAAATATATTGACATAACTACCATATTTTGGGCGAAAAATTTGCCACGTTAATAAAAAAAAATTTTGGCCCAATAGAATAAAACTGAAAACGGATTTGAATTCAGCACATCAAATCATTATATTCCATATAGTTCTATTTAAAGGCTTTTTTTGCTGTAGACCAGTATAATTATACGTACGACTTGAAAAGATACTACATTTTTTCAAGTTCTACGAAAGATTTTCTATATTGATCTGGTCCATGGCAAATTTGTATAATAGAACAACGGTGGAAAATCGTAATTCATCGTACTGTTTTGAGAAAAAAGCGGATACCATAGTAGAGAACCAAGAAAGACATCTTTTATAAGCGAACTCAATAAAAGAAAGCTACTGGAGTTCCACTGCAGTATACGGACAAAATACCAAAATTTCTGTGACAATGTGATATTGAGTTTTGAGATCAAGTTTAACTTATTCGGTTGTGACGGCAGGCAAAAATTTAAGTATGTTTAAAAACAAAATATTTTTAAGGGGTATGTAATATAATCTGTGTGACTGTATATTGAAAAGAATAAAATAAAATAAAGTGCTGGTGTGGTTGCAAGCCATGTGTCGTCATTATACCGCGATTGCTACCCAGCTGTCTTAGTTGTGGTGGTATCTGGCCTGCAAGTTCGGCTGGTTGGACAGTTGATAAAAATAGTATTGAGAATCTCGACCTCACTCTGGAAGCCGTCAACAACAACCTGCTGGCAAGAAGATATTTCACCTCATGGAAGAGGAAGGCTTGATCAGACTGAGCCAGGAACATATTCCTGTCGACCTCTTGCACAACCTTACATTGACTGAAGACAAGCTGGAGATCACTATGATCCCAGTGCAGTCTGGTTCAGGTGGTCATATTGGTGGTTAGAGACGGTGTCTAAATCTGGAAGAAACATCCTCGACCATGCAAAAACACCAGCTCGTACGTGTACTCCTCCGGAAAGAGTTCATAGCTCCTAAACGTGAGCTCTTGAAAAAGAGAATCCACCTCTCAGTACGGGATGAGCAGGTAAAGGTAACGGCCGCGACAGGAAGCAAGACAATACTGAATACTTTGCCTAAGTCAATGGGAATGGAGACAACGGTAAAGTCAAAGATCCCTAAGGAACCGGAGTCTAAGTCTATGCCGAGAGGGCCGTCAACCGTCAAAGCAGCACCTGGTTTAGGTGTTTTGGGGATAGTCAAAGTTCAAAGGACAAATGCTGCCACAAAACCCTCAGAGTACTGGTAAAACAGGTGTAAAATTGTAACCGACTCTACATATGTCTCGTAATGAGGCAGGGGATTCTAGACAATCTAACCCCCGGTTAGAGTCCTGGCTAAGTCTAGTGTATCCGTCAGAGGTCCACAAAAGGCATTGGCTCAGCAAAGGCATCAAACAAACAGGGTCGAATTGAAGCCGATTGGTTATGTTAAAGGAACTAAAAAACACCGACTCATCCCTGTAAATGGGTTGATCGATGGGTCCCAGTGCAGGAAAACTGTCGGGACGCTGAAAGTGCTGGGCATCGTACTGATAAATCTGCATCACTGCAAAGTCGTCGCTGCTGAAATTCTTATTTCCATCACAAAAACTATGGTGAACATCGCTCTAATTGGGTTCCTCAATTGTTCCTCAATATGTTTTTAAAAGTGGGGTAGAGCGATACAAATTATAATATATTTGCCAACTCAAACGCAGATAAGGGGAGGACTTGTGTAGCTGCTAGAAAATATCTTAATTTAATTTCCATTAAAAATTTTAGCAGTGGAGACATTACCATGGTGAAATTAGAAACGAACGCATAGGGATACATGCTCTATGAAGAACTGGATCAACCAAACAGTTGGATGCAATGCCGACGCCTATCACTTTCTCTAAGGTACCAGGAATACTAATGCAAGAGGTGAGTAAATTTTTGATTTTATGTTAGGATAATAACCTTAAAATTTGTAATAGGGATAAAACAAAGCTTCTGTACATGAAATAGTGAAGAGGTCATTGACTTGACCTTAACCAACCTTGATTTCTTTATTAGAAACTGGAAAGTGTCGCAGCAATGCTCCTTCTCGGATCATATGAAGATACAATTCCAGTGGTCTTTTAAAGAGACTCTTCAAAGGCCTTACAGGAATCCCAGAAGGGCTGACTGCTAAAGGTTCAAGGAGTTAACTATATTACGTCTTGGTGGGACGAAAATCCTACGGACTGTAGACGGCGCAGTGGACAACTTCACATCTTGGATGCTATGAGAATTCCATCCCGCTTACTTACCAGGGTAAGATGTATGCTAGAATACGGCGAATTTTTTTTTTTTTTAGAAATTTTTGGACATAAAAGAAAAAACCTTATTCGCTAATTTTTGTCAAAGTTAGGTACCTGTATTTAATTTCGAATAAAATCAGCAATAGCCAACCGATTTTAATGATTTATAGCTTATTTTATTCTCAACACTTTAACCTTTAATTTGCTTAACATGTAAGTTTTTCATTCTGCAAAAGTTGAAAAAATATTGTTCTAATTTTACTCGAAAAAATTTTTTGTTCCAAATAAGTTACGAATAACTCCGAAGCTGTTGAAAATACAAAAAAAAAAAAAAAAAAATTAGGAAAATAAGAAATTTCGTTCCTAAGCATTTGGTGGTAATTGTATTAAAATCGGTCAAGTCGTTTTCAAGTTATGATGAAATATATTGACATATTTTGGGCGAATAATTTGCCACGCCTAAAAAACAAATTTGAGCACGACGGAAAAAACAGAAAATGGATTTGAATTCATCAAAATCATTATACTCCATGCAGTTTTATTTAAAGGCTTTTTTTTGCTGTAAACCGGTGTAATTAACTGTTTCAGTTGGTGGAGCAAAGCTAGCAAAACTTACCCCAGTAAGCTTGCCAACATATAATATAAATTTTACCGGAGAGACTAGCTAATGCTGTCAAAAATAAGGGTTATCCTACAAAATATTAAAAGATATGTCCATTTTGTTTGACGTTATGAAAATATTTTGAAGTTGTATGTATTTTTTTTTTTTTAATTATGTGAAAAACGGAAGTTTCTATTTTTTGTTTTTAGTTAATTTTCTTACAAATGCTGATTTGTTACTTTACTATTTTTAGTTCTTAGTTTTAAAATAAAAAACATATTTTTTATAATACATTAACAAATAAATGTATACAGGGAAACCTGTCTTTGTGCGGTGGATAGGGACCGCATAAAACAAATCGCATACAAAAAATTTACACATAACTTCACAAGACTCAATAAAAAATAGTTTTAGCAACATAAATAAAAATTATTATTTTTGTGCGGTTAATACGGACCGCATAAAAATATAATATAACTAAATATATATATATATATATATATATATATATATATATATATATATATATATATAAATTATTATTTTTGTGCGGTTAATACGGACCGCATAAAAATATAATATAACTAAATATATATATATATATATATATATATATATATATATATATATATATAATTATTATGTAAACTATATACATAATAACTATATACATAATAACTCTTTTAATTCATTTAATTAAGTACACACGTGGATATTTGTAAACATTTTATTTACATATCTATTTATTTTACATATAAAAATCAATTTAATCATTATTCTTCATAATCGCTTTCATCACTAAAATATACCCTCACTTGCCATTTTTTGAGGTACCATGTAGTCGGTAATCAGATTTAATGACGTTGATTGTTTTATCATACGCTTGTATATATTTTGATAGTCAGATATACAGAATTAAAGTTCCTTTTGGAATTTTAAAGCTCTTTCAGAATTGTTATCGATGGCCAGGAATTACGTTCTAATTTATTGCAAAGTTGGAATCCGACGTAGATGTTATCCGTTGTCATTTTATAAGGTTCTTCTTTTTTACCGGAAATATGTCACATAATTTATAATATCATGGTCCCTTGAGATTTCATCCTGAATCATTTCGATAAAATGAAAAATATATCAATGATCGATATCAAAAAAGTGACCGTTGTTTTCGTTAACAACATATATTTCATTATTATATATGAGGGAGATCGGATGGTTATTATTCGACCGGTTTTAACCGGTTTTTTTGGTTTTGTCGAGTACGGTTTTTTCAAAATCTTAATTTTTCGAATACCGAATAAACCGGTTAATTTAACACGAATAACCGGTTAATTTAAATAAGCATAATTTTTATACGTTTGTATATTTTTTTTATTAAAAATATGCTCATCGTTTAACTATTTGTATAAATTTAATTATTTTTGTATATATGACAACCTTGAACGTTTCACCAAAAACCTGAAAACCAAGGTAGATCGAAAAAGATATGCACTCTTGAAGAAAAATAAACTTTTCTCATCTTCTGTAAATAAATATAGATTTTTATATATGGAGAATGATCAACTACTCATTGAAGGCCCACAAGCCCCCAAACGCTAGTAATGGTGTGAGGTGATATCGCTGTTGAAAATTGTCAAATGGTGTGGCCTGGGATTGAACCGACGACTTCTTGGGTTAAAGGTTGGTTCTTACCTAACATACCACAGTGACACACACACTATTAAATACGTGGTGCATAAATTTACATACAGTGCTGCTCGAAATCTAAGCAAATTTTCTTGTCGAGGCAATTAAGGACTCTTATATTACTAATAGATTTATTAAAAAAAAAAAAACATTTAATTTTTGTTATCTTAGGCACCTAAATAATAACTATAATAACAAGCCATTAATTCTATTTTCCACTAAGTAATACAACAAAAACGAAATTAGCTACTTGAGTAGCTGTTCGAAACTTAAGCATTTTTCAGTACTTTGTATAATAAACATTGTTTTTTATGGCCTCCGCACACCGTTTTGGCATAGTTTTTATGATATTTGTTAGAATTATTGTTAGTATTGATTGCCACTTTAATTTTAAACTCTCCATTAGCATCTGCTTATTTTTAAAACAGCGTGGTCCAGCTCTGCGCTTTAAGAATTAGGAACAATTGTATTTAAATAAAAGAACCGATTAACCCGTTATTTAAATTATTATTAACCGAAAACCGTTTTTTTAAAGGGCTATTATATACCAAACAAAAAATAACCGAAATATTTCTTAATTATGTTCTTTTTTCAAACACTGTTTATTATGTTTAACTTTCATATAGCCACCAAAAACTGTCGTAAAAATAAATACATCGCACAAAAAACCGCATAAAATAAATCGCATAAAAAAAGCAATGGCACAAAAATAAACCGCATAAAACCAGGTTCTTCTGTATGCTGCTAAGTCGTTTCTAATTATTAGGCTACCACTGTATATAGAGCTTGTCTGTATTACAGGTTTATTCTAAATCTGGAGAAAGGTAACAGTGACTTCCCAAAGCAGATAAACCAAGTCACTCGACACCCAAGAATAGACCCATTAGCTTATCATTCTTTCTTCTAGGTCATACATTGTCACGACCTCGCTGAGTAGTTCGCAGCATATCTACATTTGGGGCAAATCTGTTGAAACTGCTCTCCATAAGGCGATTGGCGACATAGAGAAAAATTTTGATAGTTCGAATTTCACCTTACTAGCCTTCTTAGTTATCGAGGGGGCTTTTAACATTGTGAAGCTCGCTTTATTTACAATTCTCTCTGCAACTTTGGCGTTTCCTCTATGATAGACTGGATTGATGATATGATTATGAGCAGGGTCATCAATTCAAACATCGGGAAGAGCTCCATTAGATGTCACAAGGGACACACCTCAGAGAGAAGTTCTTTCGCCGCTTGTGTGGCTTCTTGTGATCGATGAGGTACTCAGGTACCAAGATGGTTGCCTACGCTCATGACGTGGTTCTGCTTATTAGTGCTAAATTTTTATCGACTATATCAGAACTAATGCAGGGTACCTTGAAAAAGGCTGTCACGCTGGACGCATTGTAACAGTTTGGATGTTAATCTAGTAAAGACGGAGCCGTAAGATTGCCCCAGGAGAGGTAATATTGCCATTTTCTGTTCCTATTTTTTGGTGGGATAGCAATGAATCTGTATTCGAAGGCAAAATATCTGGGCATTATATTGGACCGTCAACTTAAATGGAAAATTAACATTGGAGAGCGGTCAAAGAATGGAATGATGGCACTCTATTCTTGTAAAAACTCAATTGGTTAGAGATTGAGACCACATGCTATACATTGGCTGTATAACCACGGTCTGCCTTATCCTTTCCTATGGTAGGTTTAGTCTGGTAGTCAAGTCAGTTTTGTTAAAGTTGGGTTGTGTGCAACGGGCCGCATCACTTCTTATTTAAATAAATTACATACATACAATGTAAATGTTCTCCAACATAAAATCAGTTGCCGCTAAGCTGCCACCTTGTAAAACTCATACTTCTTGCTTACTTTATATTTCATATGACACCTTTAATTTTCCGGATAAAAAGACTGAAATGAAATGAAAGTCACGATTCGTGCTGCAGAAAACTCAGTAAAAAAATGGATGAATCCATCCAAAAACTTTTAACGATTTGAAAAAGGCAAGGTACACATCATTTACAGATTCTTTGCTCGGAACTTGCTTTAGTAAAATACACTATAATCGCATTATAATCATAACGAGTGTTAAAGGGTTGATAAACGGGCAAATATGTTTGACAAACATTTTGCATGTATGCGTGACATTATTCGTCACTTGCTGTCGGAGATTTTATTCTATTTATGTCAGCGTGGAGTTCACATAGCTGATGTTTGTTTGCGGAAGAAATCAAATGGCAAAAAAAAAAAAAAGAAAATTGATTTTGAAGTAATCACCAGTTTTAGAAATAATATATACATAATTTTTTTATATCTATTTATTTTCTTAAGCAATATTAAACTTTTTTAATTATTAAACCCAAAATATTCTAATTCTGATAAATAAATAAACAAAACATATTTAATACTTATTATTCATATGTACAATATACAGTTTGTCAAGAAAATTTTTTACATAGTGAAAAAGTTTTCTTTTTAACTTTTAGCATTGAAAAAGCATTTTCTGATTTATTTTTTTTTTTTTGAATATTTTTTTATTAATTCAAACTGTTCTTATTACTAACTAACAAATAACAGCAAAAGAACACAAAAATTAAAAATTGGGATAAGGAAATAAGATAAGAAATAAAAGAAAGTCTAAGATTTTGTTGACAAGAAAATGCTTTTACAATTTGTTTCTTTTTAAATCTGGTAGATTTTGCTGCACAAATATTTTTTTATTGTTTCATTAGTTAAGTAACTATTGAAACGTTTAATTTAAAATTTTGGTTTTTATTATCAAATATAAGAGACTAAAATGTTTCACAATAGAACTGTGTTAGATGTAAATTAGTTGGTTTGTTATAGTCACCCGGTCGGGAAGCATTCAAGCATTACCTGAATAAGAAGATGAACTATGTTAAAAGTTTAAGACGCAATAAAAACGAAAACATACTAACATTAATACATTCACCATAGCTCCCACGTAATAATTAGAAGAAAACAGAACATGTGTTACGAGGAAAAGTGGAAAAAAATCCATTGGTATCCACAATAACACCTTCTGGTGAGTTCAGAGAAGAATGTTGCGTGTCAGTTTTCCAGCGGTAAGGCAAGTTTTGACAAAGAACGGCTGTTTTACATAGAGTAGCGATAAAAAACCACTGTCTTTTGCTCTATCGCTTATTTCCAAACTTGACTACTGGAATTAAATTATATTTTGTGACGAGACCATAAAAGTGTTTCTTTATAATAAAGTATGGAAAAAACTCTTAAAAGTGTTGGAAAGTCGAAACAAAATCAAACTGTAAAATATGAAGAACTTTCGGTAATAGTTTGGGGGAACATATCTAATAAGGGAGTAGGAGAAATTTGTATCATTGAAAACAATGTTGATGCGAATTAATACCTGGACATAATAGTGGCATTTAATTAACAGTGCTAAATTAATTGG
This sequence comes from Wohlfahrtia magnifica, assembly GCA_023159175.1. Lineage (NCBI taxonomy): Eukaryota > Metazoa > Arthropoda > Insecta > Diptera > Sarcophagidae > Wohlfahrtia > Wohlfahrtia magnifica. Next base: position 3,729,042 of record JAKWBJ010000180.1, on the reverse strand, counting down.
GCTTTATACTAGTAGAAAGCCAAAGTTCAATTTCTATCAGGATAATAATAACCCTAAACATTAGATTCTTTTCTTAAGGACTTGGCTTCTTTACAACTGTCGCAAAGTACTGGACATTTATGCTCAGAGTCTAGATTTAAACCCAATTGAAAATTTGTAGCGATATCTTAAAAGAAGTATTGCAAAGAGGCGTCCCAAAAACCAATGTGAATTAGGGGCTGTAATTGTGGAAGAATGGGATAAAATTCCAATTAAATGTGTGCAATTATTTATTTCTTTCCAAAAAGGCGTCTTCTCTAAGCTATAATGGATGCTAATGTTGGCATCTTAAATTAAAATTTATTGTTTTTTGCTGTTATTTGTTAGCTAATATCATGATGAAATTGAATTAATAAAAAAATTTAAAACAAAAATTTCTTTTCTCAAACCCAATTCTTTTTTCACTATTTAAAAAGATTTTCTTCACAAACTGTATTATAAGTTTTCCGTAAGCTAATTTGAACGTCAATCTCGTGTAAACTACTGAAATGGGAGAGGCTGAAATTAGGGGTAAACGTGCAAATTTAATGACTTCTGAAACGGCATCATCTATTAAAAGGTGTTGTTTTGTTTTTATTTCTATTTCATAATGAAATAAAATTTGATTGTCAAATTTGATCGATTCATCGATTCAAACATTTGTTTGTGAGCAAACGCCCACATACACAAATGTTGGTCAAGCATGTTTGCCCATGTATTATCCCTTTTATGTTCCTTCTCCTTTATATGCTTTTGCTGGAACGTGTAGTTAGTTGCAAATGGTTATTAAGAGCAAAATTTGTACTGTATCGTTCAACTTAAAGTGATTGTAAACGAAATTAAGACGTGCGCGGGGCTGTTGAATTAAGAAAAATAAATTTTGTTATTTTGGCATGTAGATGAACACATGACGTTAGTACAAACAAATACAGATGTACTGTATCAATCGAACACACCAAGGAGAATTCAATAAGATGGAGTTGCCATTACAATTATTTTTTTAACAAGAACAACATACATTTTGTTGTTTTGCGTGACTAATTAAGGTCAAAATATGACAGAAATTAAATGTTTTTGTATAATGACATTTATTTTTGCTTCAGTTTGTTTTTGCAAAAAAAAAAAAAAAAAATTTTTTTTTGAAATATAAGCGTTTTATCGTGTTAAACTTTTTTCATAAAACTTGGGTGTTATAAGTGCGGAGGTGATAAATATGAAATTTTGTGTAATATATAACATTGGAAACATAAGGTAAAATTATTAAAACCAAATTAAAACAATTTTGACTTGATCTTATTGTATTTATTTCAGCTTGGGAGAAATAACAGTGGAATTATATCAGAAACAATTACCTAACACCAACCGGAATTATTTAGACGTATCATCACATTTTCGATAAAATTCATGCAGATTTAAAGCATACGGGACCTGGTATTTTAACAATAGCTTATGACCCAATACAAATAGTTCATAGTTTTTCATTACGTTAGACGACGCTAAACATTTTCGCTAGAGTATACACCGTCAACAAGTGGTTAAACGCAGGCATGGTGGAAGCAGACAAAAACGATTGACCTGTGGATAGCGTAAGAATATTAAAAGCAAAAGTGAAACAAATATTAAAAAGTGTTTTTGGTACAGTTTTATTAACTTATAAGCAAACACAAATAAATAAATGGCATACATAAATTTGGATGAAAATGGTTTAATTAACTTCACAACAGCTTAAATGATCGCGCCTAGTATACTTTTTATTACCCTGACCTAACGACCACTTCAGCAGTCCCTTACAGGATATTATAGTTATTAAACATAACAGCCCAATACAATTTTTACCATAAACATCTTCGATAAGAGACCACTGACAACGTAAGTGGGATTTAAATTTACACATCGTTGGCCTAGGCCGTCAGATGGGTCCGAAAAAACAGACATTTTAAGCGAAGGTTGAGTGGGTGTGATGGTACAAACATTGTAAGTGAAGGTTGGATGACTCCAACATTAATGATATTTTTAGTAAAGATTGTATGGATCTTAGTCGTCAAATATGTATTTATTTTTTCATTTTATTTAATATAAATTCTAAAATAAATTACACAAATTTTTCTACAGCTGCCAATTAAAAATTAAAATCAAATCTAACGTAAAACCCAAACAACAACAATTGTAAACTTAAACCAAACTTTTGACAATCATTAATCACCATTTCAATTAAAAAAAAAAAAAAACAGTCAGCAGAAATGACAACACCACCTTATTCAATTCGCCTTGGAACACACCTTATAATTTTTTTCACCATGGGCAAGGCAATTTGAACAAAGGGTAGTGTTGCCCGTACAACAACTAATTTTTTTACAAAAACAACAGGAAATGTTTTTTGTATATGTTAAGACAAAAGTCAAAAAATTTCAATAAAAAAAAATCGTAAACATAAGTTTGATACAGTTAACACTTGTAAATTATAAATATTTTATTTTGTTTTAATCATAAGCATAAAATATTAAGGCATTTTATATGTATATATTATATTTTAATGCGTTTTGAATAATATTTTTTTCAATATGGTATAGTTTAATGATACCCTAAGATTATTATATTTATTAAGTCTCTGCTGTACAAGAAAAACCTTTGACAGTCTCTCGAACACAAATTAATAAAAACAGTCAGCCGAACAGGCAACTTCAACTTATAATTTTACCATGACCATGGGTTTTAGCATTAAAATATTTTGTATATAGAATAATAATAATAAAAAAAAAATATACTTTTAAAATATTGTTTGATTTTTAAGTCAATCTATATCTTTATCTTTGATAAAAATAATGTATTTTAATAAAGAAAGTCAATACAAAGAAGGCGAACGTAAGGATGGTGAATCGAATGAATACGAGCTGAAATCGAATACGTTGGATATGCTGTACAAAGAACAACTGACTGAATTAAGAGAATTAATACTAAAAACAGCTGATACTCATGATATTGAAATATGTTATAAATGGTTAAAAGTATTTCATTGTACTTCTAAGGAAGAAAAAATTGCGCGAAATTGTTTATGCACTCTAATGCAACAGCAAATTAAAGAATATGGTTGCCTTCAAGCCCCTTTTACGAATTTACAAAATTGCAACCGTAATTTAGATTCCATTTTACTTGAGTTAGATAGTCTGCAGCATATTGAATCTTTAAATAGCTGTATAAGCAATGTTACATTTCAATCACATAATTACCCTGTTAAAATAGATGACGAACCACCATTTGAACTACAAGAAGATAATGTAAGTACAATTGTACAAGAACGTAAGAATGCGGAGTTAAAGGCTGTAACTAATGAGTTATCTCAAAAATTAAAAATATTACGACTTCAATTGACCGAAAAACAAATCGAAAATCTTAAATTGAAAGAAATTGCAGAAAAATGTCGTTTTGAAAGAGAAGAATTGGAAAATATTTTAAACAATACGAAAAAATCTATATTGAAATGCCTAAATATTAAACTACACGATATACAGCGCAATGGTCTTATTAGAAAACAGTTTCAATTTTTTCCATATATTTTTTCAACATTTTCTATGGATAAAGAATTTATGGACAATATAAGCCAGTATGATTCAGATTTTCAATTTATACTAAATTCAAGTTTTCAGTGTGAAATTGATAACCAAAAAAATTCAATAGCACGTCATTTATGTCGCAAATTTATTAAAATTAAATCGAAACTGCGTGAAAAATATGAACGTCAATTAGCAGTCCAAAATCAAACTTATAAACTTCACTTGGAATTTATAAAACTTAAAAGTTTGTCAATCATTCGACAACTGTATATAAACTCGTGCAATGAATCTACCGGAAATAACCTATTGGAAATTTTAAAAACATTTGATGAAAAATATCAAAACCTATTAAATACTGATTGAAAACATCTTAAATATTATATTTTTATAGTTTTGTTAATTTATGTTACATTCTCATTTAAATAATATAATCTATATTAGATACATACATACCTTGGTATATAACGATCACATTGCAAAAAATTTTCTAAATTTTGAATTTGATCTAAAAAAATTATTGGAATTTTAGTATTAAATATTGCTGTCAGTACAAACACGTATTATTACTTACCTGCAGAAACACGATGTGATGATAGAATATCTAAACGTACACTATTGTTAGTTAAAGAAAAATTAGTATCACTGTTATTTGCACTGGGTTTACGTAATAGTGGACCTATAAATTCTTCTTCCGTTGAAGAATCACTTAAATTTAAATCTCTGCTTATAGCTAGGGATAGACAAGATGATTCCGTCACAATATCGTCTGGTTCAACAAATGACGAGGAGTTACCATCATTTATTTGTTCACTGTAAGCACTTATCGGATCAGATAGCATGTTTAAGAGATTTTGCGTTAAAGTATTTGACATTGATGTCAATTGTGGAGTTACAGTAGATGTTGATAATGCTTGTGTAGCTGTAATAGCTGCTGTAGAATTATTGGAAGCCGTTGTATCTGTTGAAATTAAAAATGTACTACTTGTATCGTTCGATATATGAGAAGGTGGAATTGAGTTAACAGAATATCTGTTTTCGTTACTTTGTAAAGCTGATGCTGTTGCAGATTGCAAAACACTGTGAGGAATTACTCTTTCAACACCTGGTACAATGGCTGCTGGCACTGGTGGTGGAGCTGGTAATGGTGACGTCGGATCTCTTGTCGGCAATAAAGGTGCTCTAATTTCTGGCAATTTTGTGTAAAGATTTTCTCTTGGTGAAAGTATTTTCATTTCTCTCAATTTCGAGCGTAATGTTTCGACCCATTCTTGCATAATGTCCCTAGTTTATATTATAAAATAATAAAAGATAAAAGATAGTCCAAAAATGAATTTATTGTTAATTTTTGCAAACAAAGATATTACAATCTAAAAGGCTAGTGATATTGCAAAAAGTTTCAATTAGACTTAGCAGACAAAGAGTTTAAATAAAATGATAAACATGTAACATATAATAGTATAGTAATTAGTGGGTTAGTAGTAGATTCATTTATTATGAAGGAAAGTTACCGACTGGAAAAAATACTGAATGCTAAAATAATTAAGCACGTAATAAAACTTATAGTATAACGAACCTTGCAAGACGAAAAGGAAATTAAGAAATTGATCGATAGTCTTACTTATTGTTAATTGGTAAAGACTATATTTGAAACGACGAAGGAAAAACGTATCGCCAAACTGTATGTAGCGTTTCATATTTATATATACAAAGAGTTGAAAAACTTAAATCGTATTCGATACAGAAGAAATTTGCTTTCAATAACAAACAAATTAAAACTACATATAAATTAAAGCTTTCTGTCGACGAAAATGTTATGAAATTTCGTTATGTAGATAAAATACCTATCAAATAATATAAATAAAAAATACTAAAATTATGCAATCATGTATTTGCAAAGAAAATCTGTATTTTAAATACTCCACAGTTTACATGTTATTAACTATGATATCAACAATTTGTAGCAAAAATTCGACTTTAACAGACAGTGATTAACATTTAACATTTTTAACATATTACACTTAGGATACCCTCCTCTAAAATAATGAGTGTTCAACATACCATGACATAGCGTGAAAACGCACCACTTCAGTACTGAGTGTAACAACAAATTCAAATTCATGTGAATTTGGAATTAGTGCGTGAGAAATGTGCAGTGTATCCTTCATGGATACAACCCATTCTGGATTATGAGAAGGCGCCTGTCGTGGTTCGGCATATCCTTCCAACATAGCCTCAGTGTCATCATGAACACAAAACACAACCCAGCTGCGTTCAGACTTCTAAAATAAAACATAAACATATACACAACACAAATCAGTAAACAAACGCGCCGAAAGTTTTCCTTTAAAAATCTCTCACTTTTGGTCCCACACAGATCTTTTTTCCCTCCGCCGTTAAACGTTTTAGCCAAGTATTTTTATGTATTTCACGAAATTGGGTTGTTATTGTTGGCATGGTTGCAGCTGCCACAGTAGCTGCTGCTGGTAGTGGTCGCGAAACTTGTGGACGGTTTCCTGGCAAAGAGGATAACAAATTAGATGTAGCCGAAGCAATGGCAGACACTGGTGCTGGAGTATTAGCTGTCGCTATGGAAGAGCTCATGTTGAAACTCCGTTTATTTTAATTCCTTTTTACGAATATTTACAATTCCTTTCTAATAATTATATCCACCTATATTATAAGTAGGTACATATACTATTCTGATTTCATTCGATCATTTTCGTTTCAAAGATTTAAATAGGAATGTTAAAAGAAAAATTACTCCAATTTATTTTAATTCTATTTCTTTTAGTTGAGCTCCTGCTGACTGTAACTGTTATTTTTATCCTTTTTATTACTTATTTCTAGTTAATTTTACAGCTCCAGCGTCGACATCGGCACTCTTCCTTGAGTTTTATGAGCTTTTCTGCAGTTGTCAATATTTTCTATTGTTTATTGTTGCCGCATTAATCTGTCTGTTTTTGACAAATAGGTCCTTGAGCCAATCATTAATCTATATTGCAATTTGCGAAATATCGTTTCCTCTGTTTTCTTTTTACATTTCTTTCAAATTTTGGAATGCAATTTTTGTTTCATTACAACAACAACAAAAAACTATTTTATTATTTTCACTTGAGTTTTTTATATTTAAATAAAAAACAAAATTTTCAACAATAACTTTAATAAAAAAAATGCAATAATCAAGTAAAAAGTACTTGCAACTTATTCACGACGCCATATTTACAATGATGCCAGACTAGTGGCCACTATGGGAAAAATTAAGAAAAGAAACTGTCAAATTTAAATCTTAAAATATTTGTGTACGGCGTTCATCAATTTGTCAACGCCGTAAAATTGTAATTTTTATATGAACTATTTATGGTGAGTACATACAGTGCAATCTATTATCGCAACGCATTTCTCATTCAGATTGTAAAGGGTCCGTCATCTAACGTTTTTTTTTCAACTAGTGCTTATTTCGTGAATGGTAACACTTAGCTCATGTCTGATTTGACAGATAATTAGTTTTATCCTTCCGCTGAACGAATATGGTTGTGTCCAATGCGTTTTCGCTTCGCTAAGTGGGCCTGCGATCGACTTACAGAAGATGCCAATTTTGCCAAAAAAAATCATCTTTTCAGATGAAGCTCATTTTGATCTTGGCGGGTATGTAAACAAGCAAAATTGTCGCATTTGGGGCACAGAAAACCCGCACGCATACATTGAAAAGCCGATACACCCAAGACGAGTCACTGTTTGGTGTGGATTTTGGTCCAGAGGCATAATTGGGCCATTTTTCTTCGAAAATGAGCAAGGAATGGCCATTACAGTTAGTGGTGATCGTTATCGGGCCATGTTGAACGAATTTTTGTTCACAAAAATTGAAGAGGAGGATATTAGCAACATTTGGTCTCAACAGGACGGCGCTACGTGCCACACAGCCGAAGCTACACTCGATGTTTTGCGCCCTGTTTTTGAAGATCACATTATCAGTCGCAGAGCTGATGTCGTTTGGCCACCTTGGAGCTTCGATTTGACACCCTTGGACTATTATTTGTGGGGTGCCCTCAAAGACAAGTGTTACGCCAACAAGCCAGAGACAATTAACGCTTTAAAGTACAATATTCGTGAAGCCATTGGTGAAATACAGCTGCACACAATTGATAATGTTCTAAAAAATTGGACCAATCGTGTAGGCTACCGCATGGCGAGCCGAGGCAGCCGTTTGAATGAAATTATTTACATTATTAACCGGAAGGATTGTACTTTCAAATAAAAAAAGAAATTTGAGAAAATATTCAGTAGTTTTTTTTTATAGCATTTTCAAAAAAAAAATATATTTGGCGGACCCTTCGTTTTGACACACACACACACACACACTGCAATCAAAAATTAAATCATAAACGCAATATCAGTTCTGTTATTTTATGTTATAACATAACATTGCGAAAGAAGTACGGTTGAAAAAGTTAATCGCCTTTTTCTTATTCAGATAAAAACATGAAATCACCATACGGACAGTGCAATCTACATCAATGTAATCTCATAAAATCAAGATATTTTGATGTTGATAAAAATCTCGAATGCAATCCGAAATGAGATCATAGACACGAAAACAGACGATGCAATCTACAATGAAATTTGACAAATTGTGTAAATGGAATGCATTGTGTGTACCCACTATTATGATTAGACGACGGCAGGCTACACGACTATGCGTCTAATATTGCCGTTAGCAGCATTTGTAGTCGTTTAGTCATCTACTAATATATATTGGAGACGACATCATAATAAGCAGATGATAAAAAAAATTAACGTTTTGATAAATAAAATTTTAAATTAAAATTGCAGCAAATTCTTACAATGCGCATTCCTTTCTCTACATATTTTTACTAGCTAACCCCTATCTTTGTTATATTCTTTATTATTTTAGTTATGATTTGTAACTCTTTTTCCCAATTTGAGACACATTCGTTAAAATTCACACATTTAAGATAGCCTGTAGTTACTTCCAGAAAGACACTGTAAGAATTTTAAAATAATCAGTTCTGCTTTTAAGCTTTTTAAGTCTTCAAACAAACACACATTTAATTTTATATATAACATGTTATAACATATTCTGGTGGGGTAGACCTCAGGGAATCACCAAGACTCAATAAGAACTCTTGTATTTGTATTTTCACTTAACGATATTGTTACGAAAATGAGATTGGGAACCTCTGCTTTTATTACTTCGCTAAAATAAATAAACAAAAGCTGCAAGAACAACTATACACGATGTTAATAAATAGCCAGAATCGACAACAACAAACATTAGCAAAAATGAAATAAATAAAAATAACACAGCAAGAACAAAAACTAACAACAAAGAAAACAAGTAATAGACAATAAACAAGTAACAACAAATACTAAGAGCTGAAAGAGATAGATGTTCACATACGCATGGCTACAAAAGAACTAAAAATAAATTAAAAGAAAGAATGGAATCTACCTGAGATATCGAGAGGTTCGAGAGCTTTCGATGTATTGTTTACTCAGTCCCGGTACCCACCACAAATGCCAAAGCTGTGGAAGCCAAAATAGTCAGCGAGGATAAAATGGACGACAAGAAGGCTAAGGATTTGTCGGTGCTCAAGGCTTCGGCACGAGCTTCCGCCAAGCCCGAAACCAAGCCTTGTGTTGGTGAGAAAACCATTGTAATGAATCGGGCTCCTCGAGCATTCCCCGTAGTGGGAATGTCAAGAGGGTTAGATAGTGGCTGATATAGTGACATTGGATAAGGTAACTTGGGCGGTTCGGTCCTTTTGGGTCCTACAAATCTCCGGGGCCAGACGGGATCTTTCCGGCCATGCTACAGAATGTCCTCATCTCTGCCTTCTTGGTGGAATTCTGCCTATTGCATGGAGGAGGGTGAGAGTGGTTTTCATACCGAAGACCGGCAGATCTTGCCATTCCATGCTAGGAATGGCCGATCAGTCTGTTATCGTTTTTGCGGAAACGATGGAGAGAGTGATAGATCTGCACTCGAGGAGTAGAGTAGGTAGAAGGACCTTCAGTGGGGCTCAACATGCTGCTCGACAAGTGGTCGTCGGCTACATTGAGAAGGGTCTGCACTATGGGACTTTTACCCTTGCTGCCTTTCTGGATATTGAGGGTGCTTTCAACAATGTTGAGAGTGGGGCGATTAGGGAGGTACTGGTTGACCTTGGCGGCCATGATTTCCTTGTGGAGGAAAACTGAGCTGGTTCTCTTTTCCAGTAAATATAAATTGGAAAAGTTTGAGCTACCTAAGTTGAATGGATTATGCTAAGACTGTCTAAGGGGGCCAAGTTTTTAGGAGTTTTCTTGGATAGGAAACTTAATTAGAGGGAGAATACCCTTTTAAGGATGAATAAGGGCCTTAACGCTTATTATACGGTTAGAAGCGCCATTGGTGTTCTTCGCCCGGCGATGGTGAAGTAGATCTATGACTCCATAGTCATACCTGTTCTCACCTATGGCTAATCGTGTGGTGAAGAGCCTTGGAAAATGCCAGTCAGAGGAGGTTTCTAAATAAGGTACATAGGTGTGTTGCTTTGGGCATATCTGGTGCCTTTAGGAGTACTCCTCAGACAGCGCTGGACATTATCCTGGGCCTGACTTTCCTTGAGGTTGTGGTGAAGCGAAGAGCTGCTAAGAGTTTCTTAAGGATTTTTGAAGGGGGCCTGGCCAAGGCTCTGGGTTATGGACATTCTGCAATTTTGGGTTGGGGTGACTTGACTGGGGTGCGCATTCGGTGACATATGCTGGTTCAACGGACTATAAGGTGCGACTTCGGCTTATGCCCTGTGGCAGTTTTTCCGGATAGAGAGTCTTGGCGTGGAGCTGATGGACTTTTTGGCGGCCACGCCATCTTTACAGATGGATCTAAGACCGAGGAGGGAACTGGCGGGGAAGTCTACATGGCGGACAGTGATATTAAATTGTCCTTTAGACTCCCGGATGAGTGCAGTGCTTTTCAGGCCGAGATCTTCGCTGTTCTCAGAGCAACGTTTTCGCGACTTGGCTGCTGTGGGGGATGGTGTGGTCTTTTATTTGGACAGTCAGGCGGCTATTAAGGCGCTGACTGGTCGTCATGTCAGCTCAAGGCTAGTTGCATTGTGTAAGGGGTAACGAGATTGTAGATGAACTGACAAGAGCGGGCGCGGCTTGTGGTGTAGGACAGGCGGATGCGTCGGTGAAACCACCGCTTGGTTTCTTCGAGAGCTTAATCGATAGTTGGGCTCGTCGTAGATTGGAGGAGTTGTGGAGGAGCAGGTGAGACTGTAGGATCTCCAAGCTGTTGTGGCCGCGACCTGATCGCTCTAGGACGGAATGGGTCCTCAATCTGAGGAGGGAATCTCTTAGGATTCTGATAGGCTTTGTGACTGGACACTGTGCTCTGAGATCTCCTATTTCTTTCTCTGTCCCTGCTCTCTCTTTTCTTTCGAATTCTTCTCTTCATTTCTTCTTTCTTATTCCGTTAAAAGGTTTTTTCCACAACAGACTACTGTGGTCTGGTTCTTCTCTTCATTTCTTCTTTCTTATTCCGTTAAAAGGTTTTTTCCACAACAGACCACTGTGGTTTCTGGGTGGGGTACTTTCGGTACCGCCTTTCCTACCTACCTACCTACCTACTCAGCCATATAAAAAGCACATCGGTGCGAACAACAATCAGTTTAAGTAAAGTAAACTCAGCGAACGTGTAATTGGTGTGAAGAGAGTTTGTTGGTTAAACACTGTGTGAAGCGAGTTTGTTTGTAGTACACTCATGCAGTGAATCGTGAACAGCGTTGCCGTTGTGACACTAAAGTATCACTTTTGACACTTTTTCATACCAATGACACTTTTTTTTACCCTTTTTTTAATGTATCCCTCTTTGACCCTTTTCGAAAATGAGTAAAGTTCCAAAATTCCTCACGAAAATTCTCAGTACACTTAGCTTTTATATATGTATGTTGTATATATACACAACATGCATGAGTTTTGTGAACATATATATAAAAATTTCATTCGATATTATTATTACAACAACTGACTTTTATGCAACTGTTATATTCTATGCATACAAAGTTTGACAATTGTGTAAAATGAACTGATGATCAACTGCGATTATGCCCTGATTTATGTATGTGTTTCGGCTTAAGTTTTGACATCGAGAAGTTTTTATATATATTTTTTAGTAGATTTCCATTTAATTTTGTAGTTTCGTGTGCCATCCATATACACATATGTTCATATTTTCAACAAAATATGCGAATGGATAAGTAAGTATTACATTCTCAAATATCTAATTATATTTACTTATATATAAAAATATATATAATTGTTTGTGGTTAAATCAAATAGAATATATGAGCAGCAGACTTCATCAAGCAATATGAACAACCATAAGAAAACTGCCTAACATATATACTCGCGGGTATTAATGGGCTGGAAAAATTGACTCCAAGTGAAGAATTAATTACAAAATATAGAAAAAGTATTTTTTTTTTAAGTGACAAACATTATCAAGAGTTTTTGTAAAAGTAACTTCTTTTTTTTGATAATATGACTAATATTTGAATGTATCTGTGATTTGTTTTTTAGTTTTAACATTGATTTATAATTTAAGTATGCATACTTTTATTTTAGTTTGATGTATTTAATTAACTGTTAAAATTCGTTTATTTTATTGAAATATATATTTTTTTAAAAAACTTGGCACTAATTTACTTTAAAATACACATTTTTATCCTTTTTTTTTCTCAAATACCATTTTTATGACACTTTCGAAATTTTCAACGGCAACACTGATCGTGAAGTAAAAAACCAGTTTAGTTGGAGCTAACTCAGTAAAGAGAGTTAAGTGTGGATAACATGTGGTTGAAAAGCATGCGATCGAACCTAAGTTATAACTACGACGGGTTGGAAGATCTTTAAGTAGAAAGATCTGTCGAGTAATTGTTGTTGTTTACAAGATTGTAAACAGACGAAGTAATTAAGAATAGAAAATTGTTATTGCCTGTAGAAAGGTTACAAGACTGTGTTGAATAAAGGATTTTTAATTAAAACCAAACACAAAATTTATTTTATTTTAAATACAATCAACGAACGCATACATACACGTTTTTAGAAAGGCAAAAACGTATCAATATATAGGGTCCGCCATCTAACGATTTTTTTTTTCAACTATTGCTTATTTCGTGAATGGTAACACTTAGCTCATGTCTGATTTGACAGATAATTAGTTTTATCCTTCCGCTGAACGAATATGGTTGTGTATACGCTTGAACAACGCTTCGCTAAGTGGGCCTGCGATCGACTTACAGAAGATGCCGATTTTGCAAAAAAAAATCATCTTTTCAGATGAAGCTCATTTTGATCATGGCAGGCAAAATTGTTGCATTTGGGCCACAGAAAACCCGCACGCATACATTGAAAAGCCGATACACCCAAGACGAGTCACTTTTTGGTGCGGATTTTGGTCCAGAGGCATAATTGGGCCATTTTTCTTCGAAAATGAGAAAGGAGTGGCCGTTACAGTCAATGGCGATCGTTATCGGGCCAAGTTGAACGAATTTTTGTTCACAAAAATTGAAGAGGAGGATATTAGCAACATATGGTTTCAACAGGACGGCGCTACGTGCCACACAGCCTAAGCTACACTCGATGTTTTGCGACCTGTTTTAGAAGATCGCATTATCAGCCGCAGAGCTGATGCCGTTTGGCCACCTCGGAGCTGCGATTTGACACCGTTAGACTATTATTTGTGGGGTTCCGCCAAGATAAGTGATACGCCAACAAGCCAGAGACAATTAACGCTTTAAAGGACAATATTAGTGAAGCCATTGGTGAAATACAGCTGCACACAATCGATAATATGCTTAAAAACTGGACCAATCGTGTAGGCTACTTTGTTATTTATTTATTTAACAATATTTGTTCACAACAAAATAACATATACACCATCGGTAAAGTACAATTTTATAATTTCATAATGCTCCCATGTGTTTAACCAGATATCCGAAACTACCGCCCTTTCATTCTTAAAACTTTGGTTTTTATTTGATTGGTTTCGTTAGTGTTATTAGTGACTAATACGCCTAGGAACTATGACTGTAGTAACCAGTAGTATCTCTATGCTCTACTACTAATTGACCTGGGATCTATCTATCTATATAAACTAGTAGAGTCGCCGTACCACTACTAATACTAGGACTGGGAACAAATCTCCGGAAAACAGTGCATTTTTAAATTATTTCGTGTGTGACCAAGGGCATCCTCAAAATACAAACTTCATACTAAAGAATATGTAGAGAAAATTGGTTTCTATTCCTCTAACTTTAAACGGTAACGGCTAAGACACAATACAAACATGTCGTTATACAAATGCTTATTAACACGATATGAATTCAAATAATACGACAAAAGAATCCAAAATTCATTTTCAAGGCTTTGCAGCAAAAATAAAGTTTTTGTTTAAGTTCTGACCAATTCTGTCAACTGAAATTTATTGCGCCATATATGAGATCTCAATTAAGCTTATTTCCGCTTTCTTGAAGAATATTTTATATCAATGATGCGAAATGGGATTTTCGTTCGGTATAAAAAGAAAAAATCGAAAGTACTTTTTTACAGCAAGAGTAACAAATATTTAAAACAAAAAGATTTTTTCATGAGTTGCTTTACTTAATAACAATTTCCAACGGATTTTGAAAAGCAAAGCAAAATTTTATTCTTAATTAACCATAGGTTAGGTTTTTTTATATAAGACCAGCACCCAGGGGATGGCCCCTACTCATGCAGTGCATTGTGCTGGTACTAGGAAAATAGGTTATTGGAAGGAGGACAGAGGGAGTAGTGTTTATGGACGTTAGATTTAAATTTACTCATGTCGTAAGTGGCAGGAAATACTTTACTTTTTGGGAATTAATTCCTTAATTTCGTTAGAACACATTCCGTTATAGTACCGATAGAACAATGAAACACACGCCACATTGCGACGGTGCTCCAATGAATCGATAGAGTTGGCTACCCTACCCTCATTGATGAGCGTCTTCGCCCTCTCCTGTACGCGGTCGAGAAGATCCAAAATAGACTTTGAAGCACCGGCCCAGACATGAGAGTTGTATTCCATTTTGGGTGGGATATAGGTCTTGTAAATATTAAGGACATCAGATGGGGTGAAGTATTCCTTGCACCGTCTCAAAAAACCAAGGCACTTGAATGCTTCTTTCGACACTTGAAATATGTGATCATTCCAACGAACGTCGCAGTGAGTCTTACGTGCATTAAAATCGACCCTGTTCGCACGACCCCACTCGGAGACCTTCACCAGGTCACTTGTGAGTGTGACGTCCATATTCATTCTTCTTACCTCAACCTCCAAAAGGCTCGGTCTACGATCAAAAGTACATGAGTGACAAATGTTGCTGTCATCCGCAAAAGAGTAGATAGGAATAAAAGTGAGAAGAAAATCGTTAGGAAATATTAGAAAAAAGAACAGAGCCTTGCGGTACCCCTGAGTTTACTCTGAACTCGTCGGATGAGACCCCATCTATAACCACTCTTATAGAGCGATCTCTGAGAAAACGCGATATAAATCGAGAGAGGTGACTACCGACACCAAAAGCATCAAGTTTCGAAATGAGAGCCTCGTGCCAAATTCTATCAAACGCCTTTGAGATATCCAGAGCCACAACCTTACTCTCGCCAAAACCATGAATAGACTTGTTCCACTTCTCCGAGAGCAACGTCAGTAGATCACCAGTAGAACGGTCCTTTCGGAGACTCAAAGCCATATATGGAAACCTCTCTTCCCGCGTTTGGGCTTCTATACAGGAACCCGAAATGCAATAGATGTTCCCAGATTTTGAATTTAAAGCAAAGACACTTAAATTCTGCATCATACATGCCAAGTGGTTGCTGGTATTGGTACACAACTTCATCGCGAATATACATTGCAGGACCCCTATGAAAATTAAAGAGGATAGAAGGTGATACACATGGATATGAAAAACCTGTAGACCAGCATTTTCAGAAACCTGGTTCTCACATAAGGCGAAAACATCCGGCCTATAGAGACAAATGTGCGCGGTTGCTGCTAGTTGATTATTCAGTAGCCAGTGTTATACCTTCGCTACTGAATAACCCAACAACAACCCCTCCAAGCGGTTCGCACCTAAAAGCTTAGTAGGGATTGGGAAAACAAAAACACTGATGGTAGGATACAACCGTCACAAGGTGGTGATTAATCATACTCTCCATAACCTTGGAGAGTGCAGAACAAACTGCTATTGGACGGTAGTTCTCAGGGTTACTAGACTCGCCCTTTTTGGGTATTGGCGTTACATTAGCAACCTTCCAGCAAGATGGAAAAATACCGGCGCGATATGACGCACTGAAAAGGTGAGCTAATGGACGCGCAAGCGTCGAAGAGCACTGCTTCAGGACCAGTGCTGGTATGCCATCCGGCCCAGAAGACTTGTTAACGTTGAGATTTGCAAGGACCCTTTTTACAGCACGAGCTCGAAAGAATATACTAGGCATAGTTACTGATACTCTTTCAAGTTCGGGCAGTGGTTGAACGCTCTCCGGCAAGTGAGAATTACTTGCAAACATTTCGGCCAAAAGGTTTGCCTTTTCAACCGGGTTCGTGAATGTGTGGTCATTCTTTATAAGAGCAGGAACCGAACTGGCGTTGTTACTCAGCCTTTTAACGAATGACCAAAAGTTTTTACTTCCCCGCGGAAAAGTAAGAACTTTAGCACGAAGGCGCTGCTCGTATAAAGCCTTTTCGCCTGTTTGCGAAGCAAATCAGTATGGGCACATTTGTTATTGCGCCAATTTCTGAATGCTTCCTCTCTGAATCTGACTGCCAATTTACATGTCAGATTAAACCAAGATTTGTTTCTGCGTTTAATCGAAAGCTTTTTGGATGGGATGAAAATATTCATCCCTAGCCTTATTATATTCACCACCATTTCTGCCATGGCATCAACGTTTGAGTCAAGGAAACAAAGTTTCCAATTAAAATGCCCAAAAAAATCGTTCAGCTCAGCCCAACGAGCATCCTCCTAGTTAAAAATAGAGCGTTCCGTAGCCATGGGTGGAACCTCGCGAAGAACGGTGGACGAGAATGAGGCAGAAACTGTGCAATGATCCGAATTTGCGAGAGGTGCAAGAACCTCGACTACATACTTTTCAGGGTGTGTAGTGAGGAAAAGGTCGAGGGTATTGTTCTGGTGCACATCTACACACGATATATGTGTAGGTTCATTCACTAATTGCGCAAGGTGATTGTGCGCGGCAACAACTCAACTTCTGGAGTTGTACGGCCTGAATGGCGTAACCAAGACGAATTATGAACATTGAAATCACCAGCAACAACAATTTCACTGTTCGGATAATTCGAAAGGATACTTGATATTGAGTCGGAAAGAGAGTCGAAGCCAGTTATGGTAACCTCTCTTCCCGCGTTTGGGCTTCTATACAAAAACCCGAAGTGCAAAAGATGTGCCCTGATTCTGAACTTAACCCATAGACAGTTAAATTCCGCATCATACATGCCAAGAGGTTGCTGGCATTGGTACACAACTTCAT
This sequence comes from Wohlfahrtia magnifica, assembly GCA_023159175.1. NCBI lineage: Eukaryota > Metazoa > Arthropoda > Insecta > Diptera > Sarcophagidae > Wohlfahrtia > Wohlfahrtia magnifica. The sequence continues at coordinate 3,711,892 of JAKWBJ010000180.1, read as the reverse complement.
TGCGAATGTACATAGCAAGACTCCTATGAAAATTAAAAAGGGACAGAAGGTGATACCCAGGGATATAAAAATCCTGTGAATCAGCATTTTCAGAAACCTGAGTCTCACATAAGGCGAAAACATCCGGCCTATGGAGACAAATGTGCGCATACATGGAGAAAAAGTTCGCCCGTAGCCCACGCACATTGCAGAAATCAATCCGAAAGCGTCCTGCCATTACGTAAATTGAACCAAATAAAAGAAAAAATAAATATATAAATTAACCACGAGTAAACAAAAATCAAACAAACCCCTTCTGAATGCGTACGACAAGGAAATAAGTTACTGCTGGTTGATTATTCAGCAGCCAGTGTTATACCTTCGCCACTGAATAATCCAACTGTAACCTCTCCAAGTGGTTCACACCCAAAGGTTTGGAAAGGAATGCTGAGGGGAAGGGAAAGCACTATTGCCGATGGTAGGGCACATAATTAAATTTTCCCCTATGGATCAAACAGTCTTTCATTTTGCCGATGTTTAATCTTGCCCGTATTCGAATTAGTTATTGTCAAATGTGTGTTACCAGCTAACATCGGCTTATTTGGGTCCAAATTGTAGGTCTCCTTGTATTACTTTGTGTCCATTACCACACCATGGTCCATCATTCAGTCGCCTAATGAAGGCAAGGATTTAGTCCCGATAGTACTTTGGAAGTAGTTCTTATCCTCGAATCTTTTCCTAACAAGCACTAAGTGCTTTAAATCGTCTAATTCTTGGCAGTGGCAAAGGTTGTACTCCATAGACTTCTCTTCCTCTACATAATTGCAACTTCTTAAAAGATAATTAATTTAAATTCCTATATTTTGAACGTGTCTGTCAAAATCACACAGGTCAGTAATAACCCAGGTAAAATTTCTCACATGTCCTCTAGGCAGCTAACCCAATTTTACCCACCAAGTTTTATGGGGTATTATATTTAAAAAAACACAGGTGGGTTTTTTTATTTACAACAATAATAAGTATTATTGGGAGTATAAATTAACTCAGTTCGTTTTTTAGCTCAAAAAAGATAATGAATTAACAAGTTTATCAAATCACTGCTTACATCTTTTCTCCACCTCTTAGTCAATTTCCGAATACCGTCTCAAAAAAATTTTTCGCCTTTTGAGGCGATTCAACTTTGAAGCCGATTTTATACTTCTTCCAAAGAAGTGATTCGGTAACATGTCAAAAGATATTGTATCTGTAAAAGCAGCCAATAGGCAGAAAGAGCAGCGTTCGGAGAATATGGAAGTTGCGCCATTTGGATGTTTCTATCAATTGTTCGGAAACTTTTTCGACGTGAGGCCGAGCGTTGGAATATAAGAATAACTTAATTATGTTTGCCTTTGTATTTCGATTTTTTTTTCATAATGCATGATTTAAATCAGTTTATTTATTCTCTTCGTGATATTACAGCCTATCAAAAATACCCACTTATCCACTCTTTCCCATTTTCCGGTTGATGTGGATAGAAAACGAAGCTCTAATTGTTAATGTTTTCCACACATGCAGAGTTCCATACTTAATATGAATGTGTCCTGTCCAAGGAGTTTTTTGAACTAAATTTAGATTTGTATGGCAGGTACCATGATCATATGTCCAATTCCGCCCATTTTTTTACTGTTGATACGTATTAACAACCATTTAGACCGAATTCAGTATTTTTCACTCTATCCGTTCTCAAGATATACAAAAATAAATTACTTTGTATGGGAGATACAATGCCCATTTGTCCAATCCCGTTCATATTTGCTGCAGTATTTAGAATACATGCTTTGAATCGAAGGGCCAAATTTTATTTAAATACTTTCAACAGGAGCAGAGATACAGGAATAAATGCCTACAGCGCCACCTTTTGAGAATTTTTCGAGTTTTCTATTTTCCCAAACTTTGGCGTGGTAACTACGAACAAAAGCACAGAAGAAAGTATTCAATTTGGGCCAGTCGTTTTCGAGTTTTAAGCACCGGAACAAACTACAATCCATTTTTATAATATATAGATTTATCGATATTGCTTTTATAATTCCTGAAAAACTATTTTTATTTTATTTTCCTATCAAAAACTTACAAAATTGTAATAAATTAACAATGCCACAAAATCTTAATACGAAAAATTCATATTATTTGTTTTATATTATTTTCATATTTTTGTTTTTATAATAAAAAAAGTTATATTTCTGTAATTCCCCTAATCTAGTTAATCATATCACTTGCACTCTGTAACTCCGATATTTCAATTTGTAGGGCTTTGGATGAAAATAGTAAAAATGAGATCTTCAGAAAATGAAAAAGATAATGCATGAATCGGTGCCGTATGGAGTAAAAAATTTAATGCAATGGAGTTTTATCTCCTATACAAAGTATCGTAAGAACTTCAGGCGAGAATATTATATCCACACATCCAGGGGCACACACAATATGTCGTTTTCACATGCCTTGATAAAATATGTATATTGCATTCTGTTTTGTTATTTTTTCCTCCAGCACTAGAAAAATAATAATTGAGAATAAAAACAAGCATGACAGAAATATTCCACAAAAAGTGGAAAGATATAGAAGCTTCCACTTACGCTCATAAATTTCTATACCAATATTTGCATGTTTGTATCGCGGAAAAGATTAAGATTTGCATGGTTTGTTTGATGCAAGTTTTAGTCTCTTTATTTTCTGAGTAATTATGAGTGGGAATTAATTTATATAATTTCATGTTCTCCTCGCTTTGATGACAATTTGGCCCGAAGGCAGAGACAAAACAATAATAAGTTCGCTCCTTCTCCAAATATGTGGGATCGTTGGCAAGTTACATAATCTTCCAATATTTTACGACTGTCACGAAGATGTGACTATTGATGAACAATTGTAGCCTTATTAAGGTCATTGTTTTATAGGTAATAATATGCTCTCAAGACATGCTAATGATGATTTATGCACCTGTTCCGTAAATCTAATTCATAAAAATAAATTCATAAACATTATCGAACCAAAATGGTCTTTCACCTAGGATTTGTAACCTTTTATTTTGTTATCTTCCCTACATCATAGAACATGAAAAATTTTGTAAAAGTAATAAAATATAAAAATACCATAACGTTTTTTACGTAGTAAAAGCAAAGAAGAAAAATTTTACTAAAACAGAATGGTTAAAGAATAATATTATATGTTTGAATAAAATTAAAACTAAGTTGTATATATAAATTAGGATATCGGCCCAATCCCGGTGCTATATTTCTGTTGCTTCTCTTTCTATATCAGAATTTTAAAATCAGTTAATATCAGTTATTAACTCATAAGTGCCTATCAGAAAAATAGTACCACTCCCCACGTATTTCAACCTCATTCATTTTTGTCCTGTGTCAAAATGTAGAAATATGGAAATATTTATGAGAGTTTCAAATCTGTTAGAGGAGTACGACGGTATTTTTTGATGTTAAATAGTGTCAAAAAAGTATGATCGTATCGACTTTCCCATCACTGTTTTATATATAAAAATGAATGAGTGTTTGTATGTATTTTAGTTTGTTTGTGCCTTATAGACAGCTAAACGATTGAATCGATTTTCTTGAAATTTGTATGGTATCTCTCTGTATGTTTGGAAGGAACTATAGGCTATTTAGCCTTTAAAAAATTCCATCAGGACGGTGCCATCCCCATAAAAGTTTATGTTTATTTGTTTATATCTTCAAATTGGTAACAAAAAGAGTCTCTAAATTTGACCCAAATAGATTCATAGTCAATGAAAATTATCAGTCAAAAAGTGAGCTGAATTGAAACAGTGGGGGAATTGTAAAATTGGGCGGAATATTGATTTTAGTATATCTTGAGAACGGTTAAAGCTAATGTTTCAGTATTTAATCCGAATAATTTAATAGTCAGTACAAATCAGCATTCAAAAAGTGGGCGGAATTGGGTGAGGGGGCGTGGAACCTTCTATGCAAAGTAAAAATTGATTTTAGTATATCTTGAAAACGGTTAAAGCTAAAGTTCCTGAATTTTGTCAGAATAACTTCATAGTCAACAAAAATCGTCATTCAAAAAGTGCGCGGAATTGGACAAGTGTGCATGGTATCTAAATATTGACTATTATATATCTTGAGAACGGTTATAATGTAAGTTTCTGTATTTGCTCTAAATGAATTCGTAGTTAATACAAATCATTAGTTAAATAGTGTGCGGAGTTGTATAAGTGGGCGTGGAATCACCCCTACGTAATAAACATCATTTGTATTATATCTTGAAGATGATAATTCTAGAAATTTCTTTAAAACAACGTTGTGGGCAATACATATATCAGTCAATAACTTGGCTAGATTAGATAAGTTGACATGGCGACTTCAATTCATAATATATGTATAAATGTATATATTTAATTATATGTGAAGAACGTTAATTAAATCTTCGTTATCTATCCACATCAGCCAAAAAGTGGGAAGGTTGGATAAGCAGGTATTACACAAAGCACACTTGGTAAAAGCCATATTTTATATATAAAGATGAAGTGCATCGCTTACGCTAATGTATTGGAGATCAATACGAAACTTTAAACAAAGTTATTGCAAATGTAAAGAAACTCCTTGAAAGCTCCAAACGTAGGTGAAATTTTAAAAGAAATGTATCCAGACCTTCCACTGCCGCCATAACCAGTTATATATCGTTGGGGAACTTGGCTTGGCTTACTACGCTTACATATATGAAAAGATCTTAGAAGTTCTAAAGGCATTAAATAGCGCGGTGTCTCAAAACATTAATATGGCAATAGATGAACTAAAAAAAGTAAACACAAAAAGTGAATTGACTTTTATTGCTGCAAATCTCGATTTCATTGAAAAGTGCCTCACATTATTTGAGCAGTATACCATATTAACAAAGACGGCTCAGAAGATTAGCAAAATAAAAATTGTAATACAAACTTAATATTAAAACTAAGCTATAGAAGAATAGCTATAATAGAAAGCTATAATAGAAAAACCAAAGGACTTAATGTAGTAAAATTTATAAGTCAATATCTAACAAATGATCTTAGCGCATCTTTTTCCAATTACATTTTAAAATATAATCTTAAGGAATGTTATCCTTATTGTCAACGTCAGTAGACATTGACATTTTCAATGTATAAAAGTTTGCCCAGATGTAATAGCCAACAATAGAGTTAAAAAAGCAAAAAAGATTCTGCTTTATTTTACCAATAAATTTAAGTCATGTATTCAGATCTCTATAGGAATTGAAGAACAATTTTTGTTTTTTATTCAGTTGAATTGTTTTTTGTATTGTTGATCTATAAATATGAAAGAGGACTATAAAATGCGTTGTAATTGATGTCCTCTAAGATGCGCCAACCGATTTTATTTTGTAAGAATGGTGAAGTCAAATACCAAGGTTTAAATGCATATGCAGTATTTGTAGGTCCAATGGTTCGGAAGTTATTGACGTTAGGGTGAACCATTTGTTATTGCATAAGTTTTACTTGAAAATGAAAATTGTTACAACATTTAAACATTTAAACATTTTAAAACTGTAGAAAGCTTTCATTTGGTGTGTGGCCTCACTATTGTTCAACTGGGTGGTGCCACGTCCATATAAAATTTGTATATATATATATGCTCTGTCTAAATTTTTAAAACGGTAATAATAAGAGTCTCTAAATTTGGCCAAATAACTTTGTGGTCAATACAAAACATCAGGCAAAAATTGTGACGAATTGAATAAGTAGGAGTAGCACCTCCCATACAAAGTAAATATTAATTTTTGTATATCTTTGGAACGGTAATAGTGGAAGATTCTGAATTTGGTCTAAACAACAACGTAGTTAATATACATCATTAGTCGAAATTACACTGAGTTCGAACCAATAACTCGTTCGCTTAGTTTACTCCAAATAAACTGATTGTTGTTCGCATCGATGTGCTTTTAATATCGCTGAGTAAACAACACTTCGAAAGCTCTCGAACCTCTCGATATTTCAGGTAGATTCCATTTCTTGCTTTTGATTTCTTTTTAGTTCTTACGAAGCCATGCGAATGTAAACATCTATTTCTTTAGGTTTTGTTACTTGTTATTGTCTATTTTTTGTTTTCTTTTCTGTTAGTTTTAGTTGTTGCCGCTTTATTTTTATTTACTTTATTTCTGCTAATGTTTGTTGTCGTCGATTTGGGTATTTGTAAGCACGTATAGTTGTTCTTGCAGTTTTTGTTTATTTATTTTAGCAGGGGTGCCAACCTTATTTTCGTAACAATATATTTAAATTTTTTAAATATTTACATACCTCAGTCAAATAAATTATTATATGTGCAAAATGTATTTTTTCTGTACTTTGTATTCTACTAACGGTACAGTGTTCTACTAACGGTACATTAGTAGTTTTTGGTATGGAAATTCTCTTTCGATTACTTTATCATTTTTTGTTGTTTGTTACCTTTTTTTCTACACCGCATTCGTAGAACCGTTATTTTTAATAAAGTCGCAAATCCCATATAAAATATTTATATGTCTTCTGCCCAGAAAACGACTCCTAAGTAAACATCTCGTATAAGGTGAAAAAATTAATTTTTTTTATATTCCTACATATGCGTGGAACTAAATGTCAAATTACAAAATGTATTTTATTTATTACGTCTGGGAAACAAATAAAACCAAAAATCAGCAAGTAATCTATGGGAATAAGTTTCTTATGCTACTTCTCCCCCCTTCAAAATCATTCGCGTCCTCGCAAATATCCTGACTATTTATATCATGTTTTTTGTAATATTGGAACATTATTAAAAAAATTAATATAATCACAATAACTGTTAAATTACATAAGTAATATTGTTTCCCCTTTTCATTTTATGTGGGGTTAATTTTAATTCACTTAAAGTAGTGTTAGGTAATTCTATTAATGTCTTATTGACGATATCATTAACATATGGAACATACAAAAAATTATTATTATCATTAAAGGATTCAAAAACAAGTTCATTAATGCTTATTTTACAGTTTGAAAAAAAAAATCATCACAAGTTTGTTTCAAAATCGTTTCATTAATATTTTTTGTGATAATAAAGCTGGGTTCAATAAAATTTATTTCTTTTTCATGTTTAATTATGAATTCACATTCACTTTCATTTTTATTTAACAAATTCCTGATACACTTATTTTCTAAAAATTTTATCTTTGAACCTTTTATTTCATAAAGCAAATTATCAATATTTGTAAGTTTCTTATTCATGTCAAAATTTAACTCAAAATAATTGTCACGTTAAGGAAAGGAAACTACTTTTAAAATGGGTAAGATTTCATTGTATTAGGAATTTGAACTATGAAATACAACACGTCCTCCCCTTGCCATAAGGAAGTTTTAATATATTCTAATTGATTTGTATTTAATTCAGAAATTTTATCTGGGTCTATTAATTTCGGATTTAGAATACCTTGTTTACTTAAAGTCAGTCCTAATTGAATGTCTTTTAAATGTTCGTAATAACTTTTGATGTTATGCAAAAATCCATCCGATACCACCTTCCTAACTATCTGATTCTGTAATACATTAATGGCATTTTTCAAATTTTTAATAAATTGAGTTTCGTTGTTTATGTGATATAAAATGTTGTTAATGTCGTCCTGTGTTGGCGTGCTATCTTCTATTGTCTTCAATCGGCCCTGAATTTCATGTCTGTCCTCGTCATCAAGAGTTCCAAACAAAAATTTAATTCCACTACCTAAAGCGTTGAAAAGTTCGCGTTTGTGTCTAATGTTGAACAATTTCCTTTCAGCGTCAGCTATTTTAAGGTATCTCCTAATCATAGTCGTCTGCAGAAATTCATTTTCATTAAATTCTGTTTCTAATAATTCATATGCTAATTGAATTTCTGTTTTATTAATCTTTATTATGAATTCATTATACTTATCAGGTATGTCTATTGTTCCTTTCTGCAGTATTACGTAACCCCTGTCACTGCTTATCTCCTGAATTTGTATCGTCTGAGTAGCTACTGTCGTCACTAGTAAGAGATATATCAAGATCGTTAGTATCATCTTTGTTTTCATTCCTGGAAGAGATATTATTATGAGAGTATTTTTTAAAACATGTTTTATATTTTCTTATATTTCTATTTTTTAGTTTAACTATATAATGGTCATCATTTTCCCTACGCAAGACTTGTGCATGCTTGAATGGATTTGCTTTTTTATCTAATCGCTTTCTTGAATTTTCCGCATCCAAGAACCCTGTATCTATTTTATAATCTTTCCTATTTTTATTAGCATAATTTATCCTATTTTCCTTTACAGTTTGAGCATCTTTTGTAAGAGGTTGATTATTAAAGAAAATATTGTAAGGAGTTTCCCCAGTGGTTGAGTGTGTTATGATATGATTATAAGTGAAAACTGTTTGCTCAATTGCTACTTGCTTTAATTCTTGATCATTGCCAGTGTTAATAATTCTTAATTTCTCATTTAAAGTTTTATGCAGCCTTTCAATATCTGCTATTCCTGTTTTTCCAGTTGGAATTTCGAGTCCTATGTTTAAAGTCTTATACCATTCTTGTAAACTTACATTGACCAATCCTGCATCTTGATCAGTTTTAATTACTTTTGGAGGACCCATGGCATTGAACACTTTCAATAATGCTCTTTTTGCTTCAACCCAATTATTGTGGTTTAGATTTTCTACCATAGCATATTTAGAGAAAACATCAATGCAGGTTAGGTATGAACAATTGTCCCACTTCCAAATATCAATAATATATTTATCTCGAATATAGTATGTAGGAGATGTGACTTTAAAAGGCATTCTTGTAACTCTGTGGTCGAATTTGCATTGATTACATAAGTCGCAATTATTTATTATATTTGATATCTCCGAAACATAATTGGGATAGTAGTATTCTCTCTTCTGCCTGTATTTTTTTTATTCCTTGATGCAACCCTTTCAAATGTATAGTCAAAATTATTTCTTTGAACTTATCATAAGATGTTATATCCTGCAATAATTTTGTAGCCCTTAAAATACGATTTTTTTTCGTTTGCCTTATAAGATTCGCATATACAGACTGAAATAGTACAAAATCATTATGGTTTTCGAAATATACTGTTGCTGTAATACCCGCAAGTTTTTCCAAAATAATTTTCTTTGCCAAGTCTTGCGTCAACTCAACATAGTCTATAATAGTTCTAGTATTTCTAAATATAATTTTTAGTGTTTGTTCTTCCACAGAAGCTCGTCTAAATAAAAACTGTCTACGAAAAAATTTAACGGTCTCTCTGTTATGAATATAAAGTTAGAATTGTCTTCATCTGCTGCGTGTATGGTTGAAGCTATATCATTCATATGACATTCGAAACTATTTATACGCGATAGGGCATCGGCCACTCTTTTTTCTTTCCCCGGAATGTATTTCACATCAAAGTCATATTCATTTAACTTTATTTTCCACCTCTGTAACTTAGAGTTGGGTTCTTTTAAATTATGCAACCACTGCAGAGGTTTGTGGTCACTGTTAATGGTAAATTTCCTACCATATAGGTAGTGCCGAAAGTATTTGGTTACCCAAACAATCGCTAGAAGTTCTTGCCCTGTAGCAGAGTAGTTTATCTCATGTTCGTTGAGAGTTCTACTTGCAAAACAGATGGGGTGATTCCCTTGACTAAGTACTGCTCCCAACGCTACATTAGAAGCATCAGTGGTAAGAGTGAACATTTTTGTAAAATCTGGACTTTTCAATATAGGGTCACTTGTTATTAGTAGTTTTATTGTTTCGAATGCCTTAACATATTCGCTGTTATGACAATCAACTTTGTGTCCTTTTTTCAAGCAAGTGGTTAGGGGTTTGCATATTTTTGCAAAATCTTTTATAAATTTCCGGTAAAATCCAGAAATTGTTTGATTTGTTTCTCATTTTTTGGAATTGGAAAATTTTTAAGAGCTTCGATCTTTTTTGGATTCGGTTTTATGCCATTCGAAGTTACAATGTGTCCTAAAAATTCTGCCTCCGATCTCATGAATTCGCATTTATGTATCTGTAGTTTTAAATTCGCTTCCTTCAACCGCATAAATACCTTATCCAATGAAACTACATGTTCTTGCAATGAGGTACCAAAGACAATGATGTCATCCAAATAAACAAGACAATGAGTACCAACTAAATCACCTAATACCGAATTCTTTAGACGCTGGAAAGTAGCAGGTGTATTTTTTAAACCCATAGCGTTGAAAAAGCTGTTTTTGCACGGCTTGCTTCATCAATTTCCACAAGGTGAAACCCTTTTGCCAAGTCAAGCGTAGTAAAATAAAGGCAACGCTCCAATTTATTCAATATTTCATCCATATTTGGAATTGGAATTGGATCATCAATTGTTATATCATTTAGTTTTCTATAATCTATAACAGTTCTCCACTTATTGAAATGAAAAAGCGATTTATATTTGTTTAAAAGGTTTTCTAATTCGGCCTTTTCTTCATTATTTAAATGGTCGGTCCTAAATTTACTGTCAGTTTGGTCCTCTTCCAATTTATTTATGGCAAAATTCTTTACTAAGTCATTATAAAAATCCAATTCTTCATTAATGAATTCATAAATAACTTTGTTAAGTTCTGCAGTTTGTTTTCCCAGGTCAATTACTGCGTTTAACTATCCTAGACTGTCATATCCCATCAACCCGTCGTAATTATTCGAAAAATCATAAACATAGAATTCCAATTGTTTTCCACATATCTTATCAAATATATTTTTTGTACCTAATATTATATTTCCTGTCACAGTAGTTACCGTTATTGACTCTACTTCCCTAATTTTATTTCTTAATACTCCAGGCCTGACCAGGCTTACGGAGGAACCTGTATGTGTCAAAAATATATAAGATATATTATCTATTACTAATTTTATTTTTGGTAATGCCCCGAGGCCCTTGCATGAAAATTTTCGGAGTTAACTTCCATAGGCAAAGGAGGACCGTAGCGTCTAATTCTCGATTGGGTTGAGTCATATTTTCCTTATCGGTTTAAATTTCGATAGGCATAGTTATATTGAGGGTTGTTTGGATTAGGACAATTAAAATTATTTTGTGGGTGATTACCTGATTGAATGCTTTGCATGTAAGGATTAGTATAATTTCCTGAATTGTTTGGTGGATAGTTGTTGCTTAAATAATTGTCTGAAAACTGTCCTGTTTGAAAGTGCCTTACTTGTGGTTTATTGTTTGATTGATAACCATAGTTTTTGTTTCTAACGTATGTTCTTTGTGGTGTGGTATAGTTTAGTTCACCGTTTTCTGCTAAAATTTTGATTGCAGTTTTCAGATCTTTAGCTAAGTTTGCATTTATTAATACCGTTATATGATTTGGTAACTCTTTCTTTAATTGAGATAAACACACTCGATTCAATTCGGTATTTAAAAAGTTCCTAGTAGAAGTATCATCTGATTTTAATCTAATTTCATCTTTAATCTTACAAACCTCACTGTTCAACTTATCGCAAAATTCTTTAATATTTTTATTAAATTTAATATTACTTATTTCTAATATAAGCCTTGTAACAGGCGTTCGCTCATCAAATTCTTCTATTAGTAGCTGTTTTAAAGTGATCTAATCCGATGGTTGTTCTCTTCTTAAAGCGTCTAAAGCGGGTCCCCTTAGAGTAGTTTTTATGCAATTGAAGTAAAATCTCCTTTCCTCAAGATTTGTGGCTTCTGATGGTATCATTGCGGAAACACTGTCTACAAATAGTGCCAAATAGCTCTTGTTCCCATCAAACGGTTGCAACAGTTTAACATTTTGTAGAAAAACATCTCTCCTTTCCTTTGTAGCTTCCATGTTGGTTGATATATTAATATTTTCCAATCTTTCTGCCAAATCTTCAACTTCGTTCATAAATTCAATATTATATTGTTCACTTTTAAAATTTTAATTATTTAATTATTTTATTAAATTTATTTCAAGTTCGTAAGTTTCATAAGTTCGATGTTATATAGTCTTTGGTTTAAATTAAGTGTTCATTTACTTATAAATTTTCAAAATTATTTTATTTAATTTAATTATGTTTTTCACGAGTTATTCCTTCACAAATTTCACGGTTTATTTAAAAAAAATTTTATTTTATTTTTTTTATTTTTTTATTTTATTACTAAACTTAAATAAAACTTAACACAACGATTCTTTTAGCCGACTACACCAGTAACGTATTTGAGACTTACATTCTCTAATACGAAAAAAAAACAACCTGTTTATTTAGTAGTTGGTTTTAATCTGGTTTTTATTTTGCATAAAATTCTTAAAGCTAGACACAATTAAAGTATACAAAATTACAACGTAATCAAAATTTAAACTATAAAAATTATTAAGAAGTCAAATTACAAAAAGTATTTTATTACGTCTGGGAAACAAATAAAAGCAAAAATCAACAACTAAATCTATGGGAATAAGTTTCTTATGCTACTATATATATATAAAGCTATATATATACATATATATATATATATATATATATATATATATATATAGGCATAAATATATATATGCCTATATATATATATATATATATATATATATATATAAATATATATAAATATATATATGCCTATATATATATATAGGCATAAATAGATATATGCCTATATATATATATATATATATATATATATATATATATATATATATGTATAGGCATATATATATTTATGCCTATATATATGCCTATATATATATATAGGCACTATATATTAGTAGTATAGCATAGAGATACTACTGGTTACTACAGTCATAGTTCCTAGGCGTATTAGTCACTAATACCGCTAACGAAACCAATCAAATAAAAACCAAAGTTTTAAGAATGAAAGGGCAGTAGTTTCGGATACCTGGTAAAACACATGGGAGCATTATGAAATTATAAAATTGTACTTTGCCGATGGTGTATATGTTATTTTGTTGTGAACAAATATTGTTAAATAAATAAATAACAAAGGGTCCGCCAAATATATTTTTTTTTTTTTTTTGAAAATGCTATAAAAGAAAACTACTGAATATTTTCTCAAATTTCTTTTTTTATTTGAAAGTACAATCCTTCCGGTAAATAATAAGAGAATAATTTCATTCAAATAGCTGCCTCGGCTAGTCATACAGTAGCCTACACGATTGGTCCAATTTTTAAGCATATTATCGATTTAGTGTGCAGCTGTATTTCATCAATGGCTGCATGATTGTCCTTTAAAGCGTTAATTGTCTCTGGCTTGTTGGCGTAACACTTATCTTTGACGGCACCCCACAAATAATAGTCCAACGGTGTCAAGTTGCAGCTCCGAGGTGGCCAAACGGCATCAGCTCTGCGGCTGATAATGCGGTCTTCAAAAACAGGGCGCAAAACATCGAGTTTAGCTTCGGCTGTTCTGCACGTAGCGCCGTCCTGTTGAAACCAAATGTTGCTAATATCCTCCTCTTCAATTTTTGTGAACAAAAATTCGTTCAACATGGTCCGATAACGATCGCCATTGACTGTAACGGCCACTCCTTTCTCATTTTCGAAGAAAAATGGCCCAATTATGCACCAAACAGTGACTCGTCTTGGGTGTATCGGCTTTTCAATGTATGCGTGCGTTACCATTCACGAAATAAGCAATAGTTGAAAAAAAAACGTTAGATGGCGGACCCTATATATTGATACGTTTTTACCTTTCTAAAAGCGTGTATGTATGAGTTCGTTGATTGTATTTAAAATAAAATAAATTTTGTGTTTGGTTTTAATTAAAAATCCTTTATTCAACACAGTCTTGTAACCTTTCTACAGGCAATAACAATTTTCTATTCTTAATTACTTCGTCTGTTTACAATCTTGTAAACAACAACAATTACTCGACAGATCTTTCTACTTAAAGATCTTCCAACCCGTCGTAGTTATAACTTAGGTTCGATCGCATGCTTTTCAACCACATGTTATCCACACTTAACTCTCTTTACTGAGTTAGCTCCAACTAAACTGGTTTTTTACTTCACGATCAGTGTTGCCGTTGAAAATTTCGAAAGTGTCATAAAAATGGTATTTGAGAAAAAAAAAGGATAAAAATGTGTATTTTAAATTAAATTAGTGCCAAGTTTTTTGTAAAATAAAATTATTTCAATAAAAAAAACAAAAACGAATTTTAACAGTTAATTAAATACATCAAACTAAAATAAAAGTAATTATGCATACTTAAATTATAAATCAATGTTAAAACTAAAAAACAAATCACAGATACATTCAAATATTAGTCATATTATCAAAAAAAAAGAAGTTACTTTTACAAAAACTCTTGATAATGTTTATCATTAAAAAAAAAAAATACTTTTTCTATACTTTATAATTAATTCTTTACTTGGAGTCCATTTTTCCAGCCCCGATTCGAGCAAATTGAGAGAGGAAAGCATGTATTCGCAGTTTAAGTTTAAGTTTAAGTTTTAAGTTTACTTGAACTTCTTTATACACTTCAAAAATTCCAAATTGTTTTAAAGATTTATTACGAAATATTGGTGCTCAAGTATTTTAACCGTAGGTACTTACGACAAACCTAGACGACTTTATGGAAAATCTTGCATCAATCGAGTTTTGAAACAATACGATGTATTAAGAACTTTCTTTAGGTTGGAGTTTTCGAAGATTCCTCCAAATCAACGGAGTCAATTCTAGCAACATTTAAGATTTAATTAAATACCTTCATAATGAGCTTTATCCAATTGCATTTTGCACGCCCTCTACGGAAATTATAATTACACCATTAATGGAGTTCTGTAGAGATTGAAACAAACGATAATCTGAAGGGGCAAGGACCGGGCTATATGATGGATGATACTTTTTTTATTATCCCATTTACAAGCTCTTCAGTGAAAATTAAATAAATAAATAAAAACAAAATGGGTTTTGTTTAATTCATAAGCTTTTGGACAATTTTAAGACCTTGTCTGTGTAAAATTGAATTTGGATTCTGACAACACTGTCTCACACACAAGTTTTTTGTTATATAGTAATTATGCTTTTGTTATATAGTAATTGCCGTTTGGAATAATTTAAACAAACAGTATGAATTTTTCGTATTAAAGATTTTGTGGCATTGTTAATTTATTACATTTTTGTAAGTTTTTGATAGGAAAATAAAATAAAAATAGTTTTTCAGGAATTATAAAAGCAATATCGATAAATCTATATATTATAAAAATGGATTGTAGTTTGTTCGGGTGCTTAAAACTCGAAAACGACTGGTCCAAATTGAAACTTTCTTCTGTGCTTTTGTTCGTAGTTACCACGCCAAGGTTTTGAAAAATAGAAAACTCGCTGTAGGCATTTATTCCTTTATCTCTGCTCCTGTTGAAAGTATTTAAATAAAATTTGGCCCTTCGATTCAAAGCATGTATTCTAAATTCTGCAGCAAATATGAACGGGATTGGACAAATGGGCATTGTACCTCCCATACAAAGTAATTTATTTTTGTATATCTTGAGAACGGATAGAGTGAAAAATACTGAATTCAGTCTAAATGGTTGTTAATACGTATCAACAGTTAAAAAAATGGGCGGAATTGGACATATGATCATGGTACCTCCCATACAAATCTAAACTTAGTTCAAAACACTTCTTGGACAGGACACATTTATATTAAATATGGAACTCTGCATGTGTGAAGAACATTAACAATTAGAGCTTCGTTTTCTATCTACATCAATCGGAAAATGGGAAAGAGTGGATAAGCGGGTATTTTTGATAGGCTGTAATATCACGAAGAGAATAAATAAAGAGCCGAAGAACTTCGTTACCTGGCTAATACGTGTGAAGAGCACTGATTTAAACCATGCATTATGAAAAAAAGTCGAAATACAAAGGCAAACGTAGTTAAGTTATTCTTTTACATTCCAACGCTTGGCCTCACGTCGAAAAAGTTACCGAAAAATTGTTAGAAACATCCAAATGGCGGAACTTCCATATTCTCCGAACGCTGCTCTTTCTGCCTATTGGCTGCTTTTACGGATACAATATCTTTTGACATGTCACCGAATCACTTCTTTGGAAGAAGTATAAAATCGGCTTCAAAGTTGAATCGCCTCAAAAGGCGAAAAATTTTTTTGAGACGGTATTCGGAAATTGACTAAGAGGTGGAGAAAAGATGTAAGCAGTGATTTGATAAACTTATTAATTCATTATCTTTTTTGAGCTAAAAAACGAACTGAGTTAATTTATACTCCCAATAAGTAAATTATACTTATTATTGTTGTAAATAAAAAAACCCACCTGTGTTTTTTTAAATATAATACCCCATAAAACTTGGTGGGTAAAATTGGTTAGCCAGTAAGTTGCCAACCTTGGAAGTGACCCATCTGCTTGAGACCAGAAGGATCAGGCCACAACTGGGTAACCGGGGAATGGAGCAGATTTTATATATATATATATATATATATATATATATATATATATATATATATATATATATATTTGTATACTTATTTTTATTTATATATCTTGTATATTTCGCTCGTAAAGCTGATTCTGCATCATTGCTTTGGAATCCATTCTATAGGATTCATATTAACTCAATTAAGTAAATACAGAAACAATTTTTGGTATTTTGCTTGCGGGGCTTAGGTTCGAATTATAAGGTTGGTCTTCCTTTGTATTTGACTAGGTTAGGTTCATTAGACTTGCTACACTTGAGCAAAGAGAAGCAGTTTTATGTATTTCTTTTATTTGCAACCTTGTTGCTGTTGATGTCGATTCTGAGTTTCTGCTTTCTAGCTTAAATTTCAACATCCCAGTCAGTTCTTTCCGTAATTATGTAATGACTTTAATTTATACTATAAATCTATTGATTATTTTGTAGTGCATGTGATATTAAATGTAATTTCTTTCACATTGTGTTTTCGCTTGATTTTTTAGTTTTCTTCATTTTTTGTCGTCTTAATATGTTTGTATTTGAGTATCAGCTTGTGATTTGGTTCTGTAGCTGATTTAGAACTCTTTGCCATTACTTATTTTCCCTTATCCGCCATAGTTCGAACCGTCACGCGTTTGTGTCTACGCTATGGGGACAAGCCATCCGCGCTCGAGTGAGGGCGAGTAAGTGTGAGGCGAAGACAGTTCGATACACCCGCAGATATTCTACTGATTTGATGCACAGAAACTCTGTGCACGTACTCTGTTTCAGTAAATGACTCTGAACGTGCGGAACATCTACATATGAAATAAAAATTAATTTAATAAATGATCACTTTTTTACCAAAAAGTGTCAATTTAGTGAATATCTCAAAAATTTGTTCTAACATTTTTAGTTTGTACAAAGTTTTTTAGACAACTGTTCCTTACTACTGTGATTTTAGTAGTTTTATTTATTTAATTATTAAGATTTTTGTTGTTGTAATACTTTAAGTAAAATCTCATAACAGTGTAATAAATTACTTTAGCAAAAATTTCAATAAAGGTAATATAATTAAAAAACACAATGGTGCAAACTTCAAAAGGCAATCATGCAAGCTCATTTCCACCATCATGCTTGAAATTCGGCTCTTACAGGAATAATCCCTGATGTACGAATTTCTACTCAAGGAATTCAATTAAGCCTGTGTAAAAAGATTCTTTCTTCCCAAAATTTGATAATATCTGGTATCGTCTTCATGATGATACTGTGTCGTCTTTAATACAATTAAAATATTTTATAAAAGTTGACTACAGGTACTCGTAGCAGTATGATACAGATATTTTGAAACTAAGAACACAAAATACTGTTACAAATAATATCAGTATCAGTGTGACCAGATTTTAAAATTACATAAAGCTAAATCGAGTTAAAAAAAGCTAAAATAATCGTTTACGGCTTAAAAAAAAACTAAATTTTGTAATATTTTTTAAATAAATATTTTGGATATTGGACATCACATATGGTTAGTATAGCACTATATAAAATATTTTCTTTAAATTTAAAGCAACAAAATTGTTTAGGTACTAAGCTAGACATAATTTTTAAAACCATTTGATCTGTATCAAAGTTAAGCTATTGAACAAAAATTTAAATAAGAGTTTCAAATGAATACGTACATAATTTTTAGTTTTCTACATATTTCAAATCCGAATACATTTAAGTATATACATACATACGTACATACATATATTAAAATTTGTTTGTTTATTATGCAATCAATCAAAAACGAATGAAACGATTTTTTTTTAAATTTACAAGAAGATCTGACTAACGAAATAAGCTATACTGTTTTTTGAAGTTGGATCTGGAAGAATACTGACCAAATTAGTCACATGAGTTGTCGCCTTATATTGAAATTAATTAAATTGGCCAACCTAATGCGAACAAAATTTATAAATAGGGTCTGTTCGTATATGCAACGCTTCGCTGCATCATGACGGTAAAATTTGCCACAGAATATGATGTAGTATTAAAGCATACAAATTTGCGGCAGCACTACAAATTCCAAGGTAAAATAGTGAATTTAGGTTGTTATAAAGAACTAAATAATATGATGCAGTGCATTTACGAACATACCAATAATTTTTTTTATTGAGCAAAATTAGTGGCTTTTTGCCTAAAATAGCACGTATTTTTTCGTTTTAAAGCAATTTTTTTATTGCTAACAGTCATCCTCCATTTCAAACGTCGTCCTTGCATTTTTTTTATAAAGACAAATAGGTGACACAAAAACTGATATATCGGGACAAAGGAGAACGCTAATCTCATTTATAATATATGTATGTATATAGATTACCGGGCAACACCGGATAAGTGAAGAAAGTTTTAGATAAAGTTGTAGAATACATTTTTGGTAAATTTTTATATTATATTCGATTTTAATATTAGCCATTGGCTAAGAACCTGAAAAAAACTATAGTCCGGTCTAAAGGCTGTATGAATTGAAACATCTCGGCCAGCCAAATATGGTTAATTTTCGCCGGATCAAAGGTGTCCATTGACATTGTAATGGTCAAACCTTCATTTAGATTTCTTTAGTTTAATATTCTCATTCTCTTGCCTTTTTTCATTTCACGTAGTGATTCACTTAAATAAGTTCGATTCCGATGCGTTTCACTATTGGCAAACCAAAAAATTTGTTTGATCAATTAATGCGGCTCCTTTGAATAGCCAGCCTTTTCTTTTCTGATTTTAAACTACTATATGGCTGATGTTTATTGCCTCTTTGATATCGAAACAATCTTCTCAATTTTTGACTTCTGGTTCGGCGTTCACTCACAGCATTTTTTGCAGCCCTTTGTTATTTTTTATATCAAATTCCGACGAATTAAAGACTCTATTGACCAAAAATGTAAATCGAAATGTTACCTTTTAAACAAGTGCTACATTTGCATAATCGATTAATTTTTTCTGATTTATAGAAAGAAGTTTATATGAATAATAAACATAACACAGGCGATTAAGTTCACAATAGCAAAGGTACAAAACCGGAAAAAAGAAACATTAAAGGAAGTAAACCTATAATAAAATTAATTTTCTGTCGTCTTCTTTTTTGACGTAAGATAAAGACGTGTTAAAGCGGAAATAAAAGTGTTGTATAAACGAATATTAAGTGTTGTATTAAGGTAAACAGTATAAAAGTTATTATGCAGTAAGAATAAATAAAACTGTAACAAAAATAAAGCGGTGTTTGTTTTATTTTAACGCAATTTAAACGAACTCAAACGTTTTAAAAAGGTTAAAACGTAACAATATAAACACAGCACCCTTTCTTTGTATAAACGTTTTTTAATAAACACAAAAAAGAAAGGGCAATAAAGTGTAATATTTTCATCTTTTCTGTCAAACTCACATCAAAAATAACACGAATTTACAAATATTTTTCTTGTAAGCAATGCAGAAACTATTGTTTCTGTGATGATACAATTATGCTTTTTTTTCGATGTCAGATTTTACAATGTTTGTATTATTTTTGCGACGATTTTGTATGGTTACTATGCACATACTTATGTATGCGTTAGCTCTAAAAAATGAATGAATTTTTGAAAAAAGCTACAAATAAAGCTAAAAGCTAAATGGAAAATTTTGAAGCTAAATCAAACGTTCAAAAGCTAAATTTAATTAATATGGTCACAATGATCAGTACCAATGAGGAACTATTACGAAAAATTCAAAATCGACATTTGATTAATTATGACACACTTTCGAAGGAAAACAAAATTTTTTTGTACGACAAAAAAAGAACGTAGTTAAAATACCTGGGAAGTTATTTTTTTATTATTATTATTATTATTATTATTATTTTTTTTTTTTTTTTTTTTTTTTTTTTGATAGACGCTTTCGAGTACGAAAATTTTCGAAATACCTTCAAAATATCGAGTTATAGATAAAAAACCGATTATTTTTACCTTAATACATTTACAAAGTAATAGCTGATTTGGAAAGAAGAGAAATAGCCATTTTAAATTATATATAATTTATTTTCTAAAAATGTTTAAAAATTAAAAAAAGCACGTGACAATAGGAAACACTAAATCTAAAAGGCATAAATTTCATATCTCCATGAAAAAATACTAAAATAGAAAATTTAATAATTTGTATTCTTCAAAAACAAATTGTATTCTTCAAATACAAATTATTAAATAAAAAATTAACTTTTTTGGTTTACTTTCAATTTTAGAACGTTTATTGGCTCTCTTGTACAATTTTTGAAATGTACATACTTTAAGTTTGGAATTTTATTGTTTTTGTTCTAAATAACAAAAAAACACGTCTAATATTACCGTTGTTTTAATTTAAATAAATAGCAAGTAACCAAATATGTATACATTTAGCAAAAAAATGTTGGCCCTTTCGAAGGTATTTTGGCCATTTTAACGTCTCAATTTGGTCCAAAAGAAAAAAATTATAAATGTAACTGGCATATTGTATCTTACTGATTGTATTTTCAATCTCTACTAACATTGTTGAAACTGATATTTTTGGACTTTCCTTAATTCTCTGGACAGTTTTGTTTATTTTATTGTCAGCATATCGTACTTGTACTGCTAAAGTGAGTCAACTCAAAATATTTCAATTTTCACTTTTTGCAAGAAAACCATCTACACACTGTAAATATCTCACATCATCAATTCCATGACAGACGGTTCTACGCACTGGATTGACCCGAGACTATACCCTCAGACAAGGACTGCCAACCACACTAAGTATTCATACCCCTGTGTCCCGTCAATGTTATTTCCTTGTGTTTTTCTGTCTTGGGAGCAGCATGTCCCGGAATGCCTGCTCCGTATTCTATTGGTCAGTGCCGGGATTGAGGAAAACCCCGGACCATGGTTTTGCTCTATCTGCCACATACATACATTTTTCATTATTTTTTAAAAGATGTAATTTTCCACGTACAAAAGGTAAAACCAACCAATAAATTAAATAATTGTACGTAAAATTAAGTTGAAATGACTTGCACAAGCCAAACTTGGACATTAACTTATATTGGTTAATAACTACATCTCTGTAATGTCAATGCGGCCAACTTCGCTGATATAATTTACATATTTAGTTCAGTTTTCGAAAATTGTACAGAATTAACCAAGGCACATTGAACAAGGTAATGTAGCCTGTACAACAACTAACTTTTTAACAAAAACGACATATATTTGTCGCTTTTTTTGTGATATTTGAATGTCAAAAAATTAATATAAATAATATTTTAAATAAAATACACCTAATCCTATTCTTACACTCTAGATAAATTCCAAGCGATATCGTGCAAAAAATGGCGTAAATACAGGATTATGTGTAAAATAAAAAAACATTTGGCATTCACAATAAAATACACCTGAGTCTGTTTGAATATTTTACTTACGTTCCGAACAATACTATGCAAAATTTCATGAAAAATCAGGTTTAGTAAACTAAATACAATTATTGACAATGAAGAATCACTGCGTTACATAAAAAAAATAGTCAGCCGAACCAGCAACACCACCTTCTTAAATGTGCCTTAAATGTGGCTAGATAACGGAGACACACTAGTATCGAAGTAAGAAAGCTTATTATTGAGCATGCAGAAAAGGTGTACGCGAAATTTCAAAAATTGTTGGCAGGGATCATTCAACTGCGCACGACATAATAAAACGTTTCAAAGTCAATAAAAAGGTGCAAAATAGACCAAAACATGCCTACACCAAAATATTTTCTGAGGCAGAAGAACGTTCCTTTGTCAAAAAATAAAAGCAAATCTCTTCCTAAGTGCTCCAAAAATTTGCTGCTATTGCTGAAAGTGACCTTGGTAAGAAAGCAAGCCCATCAATAATAAGATACTTGCTTTACAGAGTTGGTCTTAATGGTAGAAGAGCTAGACAAAAACCTCTTTTTAGTAAGCGCAAACAAACCAAAATACTTAAATTTACAAGAGTACTAAAATAAGGGTTTTTCTTTTTGGAGAAACGTTATGTTCACCGACGAAAGCAAATCTAACGTATTTGTGTCGGATGGTATACCAATAATATGGAGAGGACAAAAACAGGAACTACGTTTGAATAACTTGAAACCGACAGTAAAGCATGGGGGTAGTTCAGTGCTTGTCTGGGGCTCATTTTTTGCATCAGATCCAGGATCTTTGCATTTTATTGACACTATCATGGAGCAAAATGTTTATTTAAACATTTTAAAAGAAAACTTGCTAAAAAGTGTGGATAAGCTTGCTCTCGATGACGGTCGATGCTTTTACCAAGATAATGACCCCAAACACAAGGCCCACAAAGTAAGACCTTGGTTGCTATATAATGTGCCACACGTCATGGAACACCATTCTGAGCCCGGACATAAATCCTATTAAAAATTAGTGGGATTATCTCAATAAAAAAGTTTAGCATCGGTCGGCTTCTAGCAAATCTGAGCTAATAATGGTTTTATTAAAAGAATGGGAAAAAATACCAGCTGGTTACTGCCAAAAATTGGGCGAATCTATTCCCAAGAGACTCCAAATAGTTATAAGAAACAAGGGCCTGCACACAAAATATTAATTGTATAACAATAAGTAATATTCTAAGACATTTATGTAGCCGTCCGAGTTTCACTTGTGTAACTTTTTTTAACAAATTGAAGTCTTTTTAGTTTATTTCTATTTACAACTACTGAATTTTAATTTTAATATACATAATTTATATTATATATTTAATTTTAATATATATATATATATATATATATATATATATATATATATATATATATATAAATTATAATATATATATATATATATATATATATATATATATATATATATAGTTTAGTTTATTTCTATTTACAACTACTGAATTTTAATTTTAATATACATAATTTATATTATATATTTAATTTTAATATATATATATATATATATATATATATATATATATATATATATATATATAAATTATAATATATATATATATATATATAATATAATATAATATATATATATATATAATATAATATATATATATATATATATATATATATATATATATATATATATTATTAGTTTATTTCTATTTACAACTACTGAATTTTAATTTTAATATATATAATTTATATTATATATTTAATTTTAATATATATATATATATATATATATATATATAAATTATAATATATATATATATATATATATATAATATAATATAATATATATATATATATATAATATAATATATATATATATATATATATATATATATATATATATATATATAATATTAATTGTATAACAATAATATATATAAATAAATATATATAGTTATATATATATATATATATATATATATATATATATATATATATATATATATATATATATATATATATATAGTTAAGGAAAGCTTTTGCTTGATCTTTTTTGATAATATATATATAATATATATATAATATATATTATTATATATAATATATTATTATATTATATATTATTATTATATAATATTATTATTATTATATAATATTATTATATATAATATATATATTATCAAAAAAGATCAAGAAAGCTTTTGTTTGAACAACACAACAAAACAAAAGCTTTCCTTAACTATTTCTTATTAGTTTGATTTTTATTAACAAAATCAGCTTAATTATAGTGTTTGAGTTTGGCTTGTAGCCACTGTACGAAAGAAATTGTGAAATATGACTCAGTTGAAGGTGTTTTCTGTTTAATTTGGCAGTGGTAGATACTTCATATAAAAAAACACTTGCAGTAAATTTATTAGATTGTGTGGAAGTAGAAATTTTAATAACATTTTTGAGAGGGAATAAGAATGCCAAAAAAATTAAAGAAAAAGTTCAACGAAAAATGCTATGCTACAAAAATATGTCGTTTTAGAACAAAAAAATAAATATATATATATATATATATATATATATATATATATATATATATATATATATATATATATATATATATATATATATTAATAATAACAAATGTGTTCTGGTTTAGACGTTAGAATTTAATTGCGTTAGACTTGGTAGAATTTAATTGTGGCTATGACTGAAAAATTTCTTCCTTTAAAGAAGTCAATAAAAAAAAGATCTTGTTGACTTAGAAATGGGTAACATTTGGATAAAAGAAAATATACATTTTTTATGTAATGCTTCACGTTTTAAAAACAACACAATTTCCGGTGGAGTTATTAATTAACGTACCTACTAATAATGCTATTATGATTGCTTTGTGTCATGAAATTAAATCAAATCCTTCAATTGCAGTGGGATGCCCGGGAACAGGAATTGTTTTTCCGGTTATGAAATTAAGAATCCTTTCTTTCAATTGCCGTGTAGGCAACTAAATATTTCTATTACCATCCATAATCGACCCACAAAATAAAGTAACGGAAATCTATACGTAGGCAGGAGTTTACATAGATGCACTATTAAAATAAACTGCACTAAATAAGCTAACTTTAACCATAAAGAATTTACATTGCTTTAAATATATTTTATAAATTACATTGTGATAAGCTACATATATTTTTAACACTTTTAGAACGTAAGTATTCTCATAATACAAACTTATTGCTTGATTATCTGCAGTTTTGTTTTGATTATACATACATACAATATAGCTTCATTTAACACTGACAAATTTCGTAAATATTTTCATTTTGTAAAAAGCATAAATAATTCAAAGTGTTTAAGCTTTTCCGTTATAGTATCAAATACTTTATACAAGGCAAAAAAATTAATAAAGATTCAAGTATCAAATTTTAGACAATCCTTCCCAACGATCGGGTACAGTATAAAAATATCGATCCATTGCATCAGCGAAACGTAATCTGTATCTTTCTGGTGGTATAATTGTAGGTAATTTTCCCATACCGCCCAAAATTCCAGTCTGCTTAACAAATGATTCAACCTTTTTGTCAAAAGTAAATGTGCGTATATAATCTATAAATTAAAATTAGTTATGCAATTAAGATTAAAAATATTAAAAATATATTCGAATATACCTATTATGCCTAATACTAAAACTCCACTTTTTTCATCTAATCCCACCAGCAATGAATAGTCCATTACTTGATTCTTTTCCAAAAAGCAAGCATCACGATTAATTGCATCTTTCAATATCACTTTGCTGTGTGTTAGTATATACAAAGGCTTAAGCCAAGACACTAAAAAAGAAATAATTAAAAATACAAAGTTTAATTAAATATGTTTAAAAAAACATACTTTGTACAAAATTTTCGTCCAGTAAAACAATATCTCCTTGCTGTTGATTCATAGGCTCCACCAAACGATTGCGTTCTGAACCTTTTAAATCAAATTTATTTTTAATATCACATTCATAAAATAGATTTTCCATAACTAGAAACGATTTTTCTACGAATGAACTGTAAACAAAAATAACAATCGGTTTGGATACTTTAAAACATCTACTAAAATCTTACTCCTTTTTTTTAATGGTAACTTTGAATACACCAAAAATTTTCGCCAATAATGTTGGTTGGTTTTGCTGTTGACACTTTCCTATGTAATCGAAGTAGTTTGGTGCGAAATTTTCAAGACTGCTTATATCACTTTTAGTCATTTCTTTTAAAACAAAACGGTCATCTACAAAGTGTATGTGGAGATCAAATGAGTTTTTTTTTCCTTCTTTAATATACTGAACATACCTGACGTTTTACAAAAACGAGACCCTGATTTGCCTCCTTTAGCTTCCCACTGCACACTGCTACAAAGCGAACGCGCAAAGTAATTACGACATTCCTCGGTATTATCTATTTGTGTACGTGTAGTGTCTTCTTTATTGTTGCTGTTGTTGGTGTGTTGCTCCCACCTTATATCATTAGCTGCAGTATTGTTTTGTCCAGCATCACTGGATTTACGTACCAACTCTATTTCAGGACCATTTCGACTTTGGGAGACTTTAAGTTCTTCTCTCTTTTTACTTTGTTCAATTTCTCTATACAATGACTTATCCAATTTTGGAGGCTTTATAGTTCTTGCTCGCATTTGATCGAACTCTTTGGCAAAATATATTTTACACGTAAATTGTGTATTATTATCTTGGAAAGATATTTCAATATGAGAATTATTCGGTTTTGCTTTAGAGCGTTCCTCTTCGTTTGTTGCATTCAAGTTTCCAGAAGATGGTGTATTGTTTTCTTTATTACTGTCATCCGTTTCGCTTTTATTTAAATAAAAAGAAAAACTTATTTATTTATTTTTATATATTATAGGTATTTTAAGTAATTTTACCTTTCTTGCGACTTTCTCTTTGCATGAGGACTTGGATTGACATTGCCTCCAGAATTGCTTGAAATTGATGTGCTATCAGCTATATTCTGTTGTTGTGTAACTAAAATGCTCAAGATGCGTTTATATTCTTTGGAAGTCAGACAATAAGCAATAATGGAACTAAAATCATGATCATGCACAACCATAGGAAATGCCCCCAATGGCAACGTATAATGCTCTAAATTACTAAATGGTGATTGTAAAAGATTAACAGGACCAGTAGAAGGTAAAAGTTGAGTTAACATTTTCTTAATTGTTTTTTTATCTGATGAAGGTATTGCTGTTACTGCTGGCATAACAAAATAAGAATCAGTTGCCCCTTTATCAGCTGCACTTGGCGTTTCATTTGAATTCGGAATATTTTCTATAGATTCTTCGTTTGATACCAGGCGCGGTGTGTCAGGTGTTTGAGTAGTTGTAGGTGATAAATCAGAATGTTCTGAACGTAAATCTTCGGTACAAATAGTTCCAGCATCTACAGCATGATGTCCCCCACTATCATGAGTCTGTTTAGCAGCTAGTTTCTGCGCTACAGCGATTTCATGCAAACGGGGACCCCATTGTTCTATACTTTCTGATAAAACTCTTTTAGACATAAGTAAAGCATCGTTTATGTCGTACGGACTCGCTTTATTTTCTGCCAAAAGGGTCTGTATTATTTCCACATGTTGTTTGAAAATAAATTGATCTTTATTCAATATGGCTTTCAAACTAGATACCAAAGGTGAATTTTCATCTTCTGTTGCTAAATCGGCGATACGTTCATGAATGCGAGTATAAACTTCGTGGCCTTTCATTGAAAAATTTTTGACATCTTCCAAAACTTCAAAACGATTAAATGCTCTAGGAGGATGTAAGTTTAATGTCAGAAGGGGTAAAGCAATTTCCCAAGTTTCTAAAGGAGTGTATTGAAATTTGGCTGCTACACCACGATAAGTAAATTGGTGAACATAATCCCGATGCAGTGAGTGTTGACATTTAGATGTCGCACCAATGCTATCTTCATCCATTACCGATCTTTTTTTATAGGCATGTCCGTGAAATCGCAATTCTAAGTATTTGGCCAAAGAAAGACATTTTGTAGTTTCTGAAAGCGGTACGCTGGGTGTAACCTCATTACATATACTACACCAGGCTGTAAAATAAATACTGTTTAGATCCGACTTGGCATTGTCTTCACTAAGGAATACTTTAACACAGCCCATTGAGTGTACGTAACGTCTGGTGTGGCCCAACATGGGTAAACTGCATCGTGTGCATATGGAAGATAAACGACAGCAATATCGTTGCAAAAATTGCCCCAACATTATGTCCTGCTGGCCATAGAATTTCATATCTAATAGTGTAGGTGGAGCACAGAAAGATGACGCACCCTTCGGATTAAAAAAGAAACTACAAAATAGTACTGGTAACCTTTGATGATTTTCTATATCGAGGGCGTCTTTGTAGACATTTTCTTCTTTTACTTTTTTGGACATTTGATTTTTTATTTCCTTTCGACCTTTAAGGAATTTAAATACTGTAAATTTAAATAATATAATAATATTAACTGTGGACATTACATATTGTTGTAATTTTTTTTAAAAACTTACGCCTTGGCCTTTTGGGATATCTTCCACCATATGCTCTAAACTCTGCGAGCAGAGTTTGTACATCGCGATTATCAATTGGTGCAGTTATTTTCATTTTTAGAAACTCGTGCGGTGGGTTTAGTTCCATTTGATCACAGTCGGATGGAATAATTTCTGAACTCTCCAAACGTTCATAATTATTTGTTGAATTGGATGTATTAAAATTTGACCATAATTTTGAATAATAGAGTTCAGCGGGAAATAAAATGCGTAAGGGACATTTTCTACCTTGTTCGGTTTCCAAATAAGGTAAAGGAAAGGTAAGAAATGGACTAATTGAGAGTATAGTGGAACTGAGAGCACTACGAAATCTATTATCATAACGATACTCAACGGCTAATTGTAGATTTTGAGAATTTTCTATAGTACTTTCTGCAGAGCGTAAGGGATCCGTAAAATCTGCAGATACATCAGTTGCTGTTGTTAATATTTTCTCTTCGGATTTGCGTTCAACTATAAGTGGTCTTTGTTTCACTGACCGTAATTGTGGTTGCTCTTCTTCTTCGTGTTGCTGCTGTCGACTTTCATTCAGATTCGCTTTATTTATTTTGGTATTTTCATCTGCTGGGCTAGTTTCTTTAGAATCAAATATTGGTGGCTTAGGACTGAGTGGCTCGGCAAATTCATCTAATAGAAATGACATTTCCAAACGCCAATTATAACGGGCATACACTAAGAACGAAGCAACTTTCTTAACTTTAGACAATTCTTTATTGGAGCCACCCCTTAAAAGGCAAGTAAAACCTCTAGGACTTTGCAATTTTTCAAAGAACATTAATGTTTTAGTACCACCCATTCCATCATTGTAATTGCGTATATAAAATGCATCGCATTTGCCAAGCTTTGGCTGTGAAATATTGCCCTCAATATTGGTTAGAACATCGCATTGCAAGGTACGAGCCAAACGATCCATAACAGAAAGTTTTACGTCTAATACCAGTGTAATGCCATTCGATCTTAATATATCGAGTGCTATGCCGGCGACATTTTTATGAACCAATATAATATTCGGTTTAAAACTCATTAAACGAGCACAAACATTTCTCAAATATTCTTTCTCTTGCAATAAAACTGTCGATATACTTACAAATTTCCCTTCAATACGTTCATATACTATAGGACATCTTAGCAATAATATTTGCGGCTGCTCAACTCTTGTCGCCATATCCTTATGTGCCACATTTTTTGAAAACACCACACCACCTACAATTGTACTTTCCAATCGTTTTCCGCCAGGAACTTTTTTAAAATTCACGTAATTTCTTATATCCATTAAATCATTTGTACAATATTCGGGCTTAAAATGATTAGCTGCTCTACAACATATGGGGTTTAGAACTTTTGCCCATTGTAAATCTAACTGAAAAGTTCGTAGCATTTGTGATAGTAATTGTTCTTCATGATCGCAATAAGATTCCAAGAGCTTTGACGTTGTGGAGTGCATAGAATTATCCAATTCTATATCTCGCGTTGATTTTAAATTAAATGACGAATCCAGCGATTTAGGCGGATGAGGTTCAATACCAAATTGTTCGTATTGAGGACTAAGATTTTCTTCTTTATTATTAACTTCCATGAAATTTATAGCCTCCAAAGCTTGCCTTTAATTGTAACATTAAGCTATTGTGAATATTAAAAACAAAACAAAAACATATGTATGTATGTTACCTTGGCAAGACACTAACAAAACGATAGTGCAAATTTTCATCAAATTCTGTTTCCTCGGAATCGTTTACAATCGGTTGTATAAACCCTGCATCCAGCATAGCATTTAAAATGGCAATAGCTTGCACTTTATTTGAAGATTTATGGTTTGAATTTAAAAAGTCGATTAGTTCCGAACCACAATTTTGTGCTGGTAACACTTTGCGCATTTCTTCATGTAAAGTAATAAGAGAATTTGATTGTTGTAAAATATTTTTGCGATCATCTATGGTTAAGCTAATAGTTGGTTGATGGGAAGCAAATCGTTCTTCTTGATATCCCACAGAAACTTTACGTTCCAATTGCGAACGTGAAGGTTCAATTATTAAATTTGTTGGTTCGTCATCTTTATTCGTTTCTAGTTTACTACTTAAATCTTGCTGTAGAGCTTGCAAATCCGAATTTAGGTCTTTGGTTATATTCGGTGAACGCAGATAACTAAGAACAATCTTGGAGCAGTAATTACATACTTTTAATTCCCCTAAGCGATAAATTGTACTATGTTACAAAATCATTCATAATTGAATTTATTAACAATAAAATATACCTGAACACATTATTATCTTTCC
The DNA here is from genome assembly GCA_023159175.1 of Wohlfahrtia magnifica. Taxonomy (NCBI): domain Eukaryota; kingdom Metazoa; phylum Arthropoda; class Insecta; order Diptera; family Sarcophagidae; genus Wohlfahrtia; species Wohlfahrtia magnifica. The sequence goes on along the minus strand of JAKWBJ010000180.1, from coordinate 3,681,300 downwards.
AGGAACTACTTGATTGCAGCATTTAGAGCAAAAAATTTGACCACATAGACGGCAATGGTGTTTGCGACGAAAAGTTGAAAATTTTTGGGAGCAGTCATAACATTCTTTGGCTTTAGAATCAGGCATCCAAAATTGGTGTAAATCTGTATCTTTATAGTTTCGCAAATCCTAAATTTCAAATAAATTTGCCAATTAGAGTTAACCATAAAAATACTTAACTTCTTACATTATTTTTAGAAGCCATCATAGTTCTCATGCGTTTAAGCACATTTACCATTGTGCGACCTTCGTGTACTTCCATACGCAATGAGTCGCCTTTTTCCATCGAGTTGTTATCTTCTACAGCATTTGTTTTAGTTGCATATACCGTATTTGAACTAATGCTGGATGATGAACTATCGCGTGTTATGTATGACGCATTATCTGATTGAATTTGGTTATCAGCATAAAATATTGACTTTACTGTATTTGTTGTTTTGATGGAAGAAGTTGGAGATTGTGGATTAACACTAGATAAATCATTTACAGTATTGTAGGACTGATTATAGGCATTTTGTATTTTGTTAACAAAGCGGCCAAATAATGTTTCTGGCTCTTCTTCAAAATCTCGAGCAAACTCAGTGAGTTTTGTCATAGAGTGAAGATTCTGATTTGAACTCATATTGTCAGTGTTTGATTTTATGTCGCTTTAGTTAATTAATGTTATATTTTTGCTATGATGGTAAAAAATACTTTTTAGTTATTAAAATGTTGTTAAATTTAATTGATCATTTAGTGAGGACTCAGGAGCTAATGAACCCAATGCTAAATCAGTCCATTTTTGTTCCTAAAATTATAAAATATGTAAGCTTTTTTGTTAACATATTTTATTTGTATTAACCTGTTCGCTCAATGTTAAATGCGAATCACCACCATCTGCTTCCGGATCGGGTAGTTTATCAGCTGGCACCAGTATTTGATCAAATGGCAATTCCTCTTCACGCCACCTATTGTCAACAATATCTAATAAATGTCCATCGGCAGGTGCCTGTAAATAAATTAAGAAATATTTAGCATAAAATTTAATTGCCAACGTAATTATATGAAGTAATTCAATAAATTAACCATATAGGTACCTATATATTAATTTTTATTTTATTGTTTGTACATACATATGTACATAGTAGTAAATATTGTTATAGTTCTCATTTTTCTATTTGTTAATGCTTGAGCATTACGAGTCGCCCTGACTGACGTCAGCTTCATACATACATAATTGCGACGATTAATACTTTTTTTACTTTTCATATCAATGATCTTTTTATCTTACTACTTAAATTTTTTTATATAATTAAAATAATTTTGTTGTTTTTTTTTTGTCACATTGGCAATACAGTATAACTGCTATAACAAATATTAAATTTTAGCATACAAAATGAATATTAAAATCAGTATATTTTAATAATTACATACTGTATTTAGTGGTATAAAAATATCTACGCACTATTCGCTAGTTTGTTGATATCATTTAGGAAATTATGACTAAAGAAGTCTGAAAATATATTCTGAAAAACGTTATATGTCGAGGAAACGATAGTGAGTTGATGACGTTTAGTTTCCTTCAGTAGTTCAATAAGTTAATTTCATCATGATTCGGTGTTTGTTTGTCAGAATATATGGCTTTTTGGTGTTCTAAGCATTTAAAATTTATTATGAAAAATGTTGCCAAATGAGTACGTACATTTGTGTATAACTAAAACGTAACTTAACTAAGTCATACTTGCTGTATACCGCTAGTATAAGTGCAGATATGCTGAAGCCTATTTACAAGAGGTAAGCCAAAAGAAAGTGATCAGATCAACCATTTTTGTAACAAAAATTCTATATATTTCACATTCACTTTCGCTCTTGGCTAGGTACAAGAAACATCCACATTTTAATGCCCACAGTAATCAATTTATTACTTACCCCTACATGTATGCTGCCGACACAAAATAATTATTTTTGGTACAATACACACGCTAAATGGAAATGCATTTGAGGTATAAAATGACCACAATGGAATTTTTTTGTCCAGATGTGAACAAGCTAATTACCAAAACCACAATAATAAAAACTAATCCAAACTCACCTGACTGTCCATAACTATTTTATCAAATCGATTTTAAAGCACCTATTCTCTATGTGCAGAGATCCGTCCTTATTTTATTTGCTTTTTTGTTGTTATCGATATTATAAATACGTTTGTGTTTTTATTAAAAGAATCTTATTGTTTCTTCACTAATTGTTCGTGTGTTTAACAGATTTCGCACTTAATTATAAACAAAATAAATATTTTTCTGTAAATATTAATCATCAATAGCAGCGCAAACACTCCACAAGCAAAAAAGAAAATTTCAAACTAATTGACAAGACAACCAGCTGTCAATTAAAGCAGTAAATGTCAGCTGACAGTTTTAATCTTTTTCCGATACTATTCAACAGTAGATGGCGCACACTGTAGTTAAGAGGTAATGGGTAATACGTTATGTATGAATCCAAAACATTTTTTACCTATTTTTACCTATAGTTAATTAAATTTAAAAATTATTAAAACTGTAACTGCCTCATCTGTTTTTCATCTTGATGATATATAGAAATGAAAATGAACTGGGGTATCCAAGCAGAATAAATGACCGCCGTTACGCTGATGCTATTTGCTCATTCACACTCAGATGTGATGACGATGGTTAAGGTAACTAAGTACATTTGTATGTTGGCCTAAAAAACCGAATACAAAATTTGTCTGTACGAGATCAAGATCTGGATAAAGTAGAAACTTTTTTATCGTAGGCGAATGAGCAGATTTAATTAAACTTGTGGTGAAACTAAAAATCGTCGTGACTTGTAGAAGTGAAAAAAACATATACGCTAGTCGACAATTAAAAGTATAAATTAGTAACTAATATGGTTACTCTTGTAACAAGTTTCACTGTTACGTGGCAATCTCTTCATGTCACAGCCTCTTTTATGCCCAAAACCATTCACATTACGGCGCTCATTTACTTGTTTTCTGTTGTGTATACCTAAGCCAATTTTATTCGACTCTCCTCTATTGGTAGGGTGATGGTTACGAAATGTTTCTGATTTTCTATAGACAGTGTTTTCCCAAATGACGCAAATCTTAAACTTCTGAGTGGTGCCCTACAATGCCTTTGAAAATGACTGCTCTTGCCATAGTTTTGGCACTTCCTTTTTGCCTTTTGCTCTTTTTCGGCCAAAAGACGCTCTACCACCTCTTTGATAGCTGCAATGAAATCTTCTTTGGTATTTACGGTGTTCATGCCATACACTTTATGTACCTGTGGCTTGGATATCTCTCGAGCTCTGTTTCTATAGTTTGCTGGCACCTTGTAGCGCCAAAATTAATTTTAGAGCCCTCTCTTGATCGTCCCATCCATTTCTGTTGGCAACTGTCTCGAATTGGTATTTAAATATGGATAGAGGTGTGCTACCATCAAAGCAAGGTGTTTTTATTCTGCAAGAAACCTCTGGTATAATACGAACTGGTTCGGGTTGCTGGCACTGTAGACTATTGATTTTCTCTTCTATTACATTAAATTTTTCGTCAACAGTCTTTTCTAGATTTGTCACTCTTGCGTCGACGTCATCAATCCTTTTGCTTACCGTCTCATATATTTCTTGCAGCTTCTCTGTTGTTGCACTTGACGCTTCTTCAAATTTCTTTTCAATTTTTGCCGGAAACTTCTCATTATCAGCTTTAGAAATTTCTTGTGCACTCGCCAGAGCATTAATTTTTTCCATAAGCTTTTCATTATCAGCTTTAGAAGATTCTTTTACCTGCGCCAACAGCTTTTCATTATCAGCTCTAGAAGTTTCTCATACCTCAGCCGAAAGCATTTTGCTCTGTAGTTGCATTTTTTCCATCATAGCGGCAAGCAGTGCATTGGTATCCGTATTACTTTTAGCTGAAAGGGCACTCGCCTCGGGCTCTTCCTCATCATCAAATACGTGTGTATCAATGTTAATGCCCTGCCGTTGAAAATCTTCATACAACCGCTTTTGCAATTCGGTCTTGGTCCCAGTTAACGGCAAATCCAATTTTGCCAACTCACGCCTAAGGCGATCCTCATTAGGTTCCCTGAACTTCATTCTATTATTTTATTTTAAAGGACTACAATCCCACTTCTGACACCAATTGTTACTTTTTTACCTTTTTAAAAACGTGTATTTATGAGTTCGTAGATTGTAGTTAAATTAGAATCCTTTATTAATACAGTTTTGTGCACCACTGCTTGTAACCTTTTTACAAGCAATAACAATTTTCTATTCTTAATTATTCCGTCTGTTTACAACTTTGTAAACAACAAGAATTACTCAGCAGATCTTTCTACCAACCCGATCGATGTTACTACTTAGGTTCGATCACAACCTTTTCAACCAGACGTTATCCACACTTAACTCTCTTTACTGAGTTAGCTAAAAACTGTATTTTTACGTCTCGATTCACTTCACGAGTTTACTCCATATAAACTCTCTTCACACAGAGTTCAAGCCAACAAACTCTCTTTACACCAATAACACGTTCGCTGAGTTTACTTTACTTAAACTGATCGATCAATATTATATTACCTGCCATAGCTTCAACATGTTCCTTGAAGTCCAATTATATTTTTTCAGGCATTTTTTACTATTGTTAAAAAATTCTCCATTTGATTGGAATTAGGGATTTACGGTGATCACTAAATTACAAAAAATTTGTGTTGCAATAGCTTTTTTTGACAATTTTAGCTGTCTGGCTTGGATCACCATCTCACTAAGAGATGAATTTTTCTTTTGGGTAATGGTTTATGCCTCCAAAAATGTTCCTTGACGCCAAAACTTGTTATTTTAATTTTTATACTAAATATTTATAACATAAATATCACTCTAAAGTACGCTTAAAGTACATAGCTTCGTACTTTAACATTTTTAAAGCTAACAAAGGGATTTTAAACTAATAATCGTTTTTGCATAAAACTTTAAAGAATTTTGCTTAACAAAGGCCGTAACGGTCATATGCAAAAAATTTAAAAAGTAGACTTGTAGTGCACGTTAGTTACCACACACTTTAAGACTAACAAGCAATTGTTAAAAAAAAACGTATGCAAAAACCTTATTTGAACTAATGTTTTCATGCTGGCTGTTTCATTTTTATGTGCTGTGTCGTTTTTATATCAGTGATTCAAAAAACGAATACCATACATACATACGAGTAGTCTAAAAAGTTTTACTTTTATTAGTTTAATATAAAATAATTTTTTTTAATAAATCTGTTTCATTTTTTATTAACTTTTTATATTTCATTTAATACTATACATATTTAATTCTTTAAATCCTAAGAAATTAAGACAATTATTTTTATTAGTAAAATGATAAATACACGAATAACGAGTTTTGTACAGTTGTTTGTTTTACATCCCTAAAGGAAAAATGTTTTTATTTTGCTTAAATGAAAAAACTTAATAGAAAAAAATGAGTTTAAAAGAAAATGATTCGAAAACACAATGTACACAGTGCCGACACCAATGACAGTTAATAAAGTCTAAATCAGCTGTTCATAACATTTTTACTTTTACTACATGGAAATGCCAAATTAAAACAAAATTTACGTTTGCAACAGATTTTTACAAAAAGAGATAGCTATATTACATTAATATTTACTATTTCATGTATCCATACTCAGAAGAAAATTTGTTGTATGGTTCTTGTTATTTTGGTTAGTGGGTCGAAGATGATAAGGTGGGTCTATAAATGTACAGTGTGAAACAAAATTGTGTAAATGAAGGCCATAATTTTACGCTTTATAAAAAGTATTTCAGATGTAAAGAATATTTAAAAAACGTTTTATTTTTCGAAAACAACATTGATTATATATAATTTTAAACTTAAAAGGTAAAACATAAATATAAATATATGTGTAGTGTAGCAAGAAAAAATTCGAACAGATTATTGAAGCTTTCTTTATGGTTGCCAAATAACATTAACAAAAATTTAGGGAATTATCTAAGAATAATATGTGATTTTTTAACAACTTCACATTACTAATAAATTCTAATAAATTTCTAAAAGTGGAGTTAATCGATTTGGCAAATTAGGTATTCTTTAGTAAGTAGCTTCAAGAAAGCATTAAAAATATATAATTTGTTATATGTACTAACGGGTCCGCCATTTAACGTTTTTTTTTTTCAACTAGTGCTTATTTCGTGAATGGTAACACTTAGCTCATGTCTGATTTGACAGATAATTAGTTTTAACCTTCCGCTGAACGAATATGGTTGTGTATACGCTTCGCTATGGAGGCCTGCGATTGACTAACAAAAGATGCCGCATTTGCCAAAAAATCATCTTTTCAGATGAAGCTCATTTTGATCTTGGCGGGTATGTAAACAAGCAAAATTGTCGCATTTGGGGCACAGAAAACCCACACGCATACATTGAAAAGCCGATACACCCAAGACATGTCACTGTTTGGTGCGGATTTTGGTCCAGTGGCATAATTGGGCCATTTTTCTTCGAAAATGAGCCAGGAGTGGCCCTTACTGTCAATGGCGATCGTTGTCGGGCCATGTTGAACGAATTTTTGTTCACAAGAATTGAAGAGGAGGATATTAGCAACATTTGTTTTCAACAGGACGGCGCTACGTGCCACACAGCCGAAGCTACACTCGATGTTTTGCGCTCTGTTTTTGAAGATCGTATTATCAGCCGCAGAGCTGATGTCGTTTGGCCACCTCGGAGCTGCGGTTTTACACCGTTGGACTATTATTTGTGGAGTGCCGTCAAAGATAAGTGTTACGCCAACAAGCCAGAGACAATTGACGTTTTAAAGGACAATATCCGTGAAGCCATTGGTGAAATACAGCTGCACACAATCGATAATGTGCTTAAAAATTGGACCGATAGTGTAGGCTACAGCATGGCCAGCCGAGGCAGCCATTTGAATGAAATTATTTTCCATTATTAACCGGAAGGATTGTACTTTCAAATAAAAAAAGAAATTTGAGAAAATATTCAGTGGTTTTTTTTTATAGCATTTTCAAAAAAAAATATTTGGCGGACCCTTTATATAGGCACTGTAAATAAAAATTGAAAGCATTAAAAACATGATTGTTTTTTGTTACGATTTCTTTGACGATTTTTCGAAACTAAAATGACGATATTTTTAAAATTTATCGGGAAAAATTACGATTTTCTGCAAATTTCATCTGGCAGCCCTGCGTCTATCTCTTAACGATAGGATTTAACTACGTCCAGAACGTGCTTTTTCGCTATATTTCTAACAGATTTAAACGAAATATTGAATTTCTTGGCTATTTTTCTATATGACAACCCATTTCTTAGCTCCTCAATAACAAATTTTTCGACTTCGGCACTAATCTTCTTAATATTCAATATTCTTTATAAAAATCAAAATTTTAAACTCTATTTTAATTTTATATTTTTGTTGAGGATTTAAAACGTTTTACTTACTTAATTTTACACACGAAATTTTTAAAAATTACTTTTTTTTGTTTAATATAAAAATATTTTTATCGAATTTTACCAAATGCTCAAAATTGTAGAAATCACTTTTTAATTTATTGATCACGTGGTGTGTATTACCGTTACTTCACATGAAGTTTATTAGTGTTACCGTACTTCACTAATTGCGATCTTCGGACATTATAAATTAAGTTACCATATGGATAACAATTAAGCGGAAGGTGTTATTTCCCAAATTATTTACACATTTGTGTCTTATATATAATAGGCTGCACCTTATTTTTTAAACGCCAAATTACATTGTAACTCGCGCCAGAGTTATTCTCTGTAGCCAAACAATGCGTTGAAAAATTTTAGGCAGATTGTATCAGGAGAAGACGTGCCGCATCTGCCTACAATAGGATTTGTCTTATATGTATGGGACAATTTTGTTGTTGTAAATTTTGGGTCGCAACACCCGCCAGAAATGTTTTCCGTAACCAAAAAATGCGTTATGGTAAATTTTAGGCAGATTTCATCGCTATGCGACAAAATAATTTATAAATTTTTACTGAATATAATCATTTTGCTAAGAATTAAAAAAACTAGATATTTCCAAAATTCATTTTGAATATGAAATAGTAACGTATCTGCAAAATAAAATTCAAACTTTACCATATTCGGGTTTTATTATTTTCAAAAAATGACCTTACAATGCGTAATGTGTATTCAGGATTGTTGTCCTGTTAGAACAGAATCGATCCTAATTTCATTATTTCGGCAGATTTCTTAAAATTTTACTTTAGAATTTTATTATACACATTAGCTACGATATTCCCACCGATTTTTACTAGGTTACTGAACCTTCTTTTAAAATGGCAGACCTATACCAGAATGATGTCTAAACTATGATTTACAGTATACTGAACGAAATTAAGACGGCCGTGGTCACAACTCAGAAACTCATCGGAAAAAGCACATTACATTTCATTTATTGGTTTGTTAACATACTTTTAATCAAAAATTAATTTTACCGATAAGTTAATACTTAATACTTTATATTTTATTTTGTCGCATAGTGTATATCAATTGTTTTTATGTTCAGCTTGTGATTAAGTTCTGTAGCTGATTCGTGTTCCCGTTGCCACAAATTATTTGCTTGAACCCGCTATAGTTCGGACTGTAGTGTGTACGTGGCTCTACGCCATGGAGACAAGCCCTCCGCGGTCGGGATCTATATAGTTCAATGTTTAAAACTGACTTCATGTAAATGACCGTGGCTACGCCTCAAATTGTTCATACGCTGGGTCCAATTTTGGCATACTCTCACCAACATGTCGGCCGGTATCTCAGGAATAAATTCTTCAATATTGGCTTCCAGTGCGTCAACCGTTGCGCGCTTGTTCCTACAGGCATGAGCATTAACATAGCCTTGCAAAAAATAATCTAAAGGCGTTAAATTGTACGATATAGACGGCCAATTGACAGGCTCCAAACGTGTAATAAACTGCTCTCCGAACTCATCTCTCAATTGGGCCATTGTCTCGCGTGCTGTGTGGCATGTGGCACTATCGTGTTGAAACCACATGTCAGCCAAGACCAACTCTTCTATTTTGAGCAAAAACAAAAATTGTAATCATCGCACGGCAGCGCTCCCAATTCACAATAACGTTCCTGCCTACGTCGCCTTTAAAAAGGTACGGTCCAATGATGCCACCGTCCAATAATCCACAATATGCAATGCATTTTCGGGATGTATTGGCAGTTCTTGCTGCTCTTCACACCAAAAACGGCAATTTGGCTTGTTCACGTATCCCTTCAACTAGAAATTAGCTTCGTCGCTGAACACAATTTTACAATAAAAAACTTTCTTAACCGAGCATGAATTTTGATAATAAAATTCAATCATCTGCAAGCGATGTTCGTTTGTCGATTATGGTTAAATTATAGACCGAACTAAACATATTTGACAGTAACATGTTCCAAAAAAAAAAAAAAAAAAAAAAAAAAACAGCTGAGCTGATAAAGATAGCGTTGCTAAAAAAGAAAGTTGCTAAAAAAAATCACCCGATATATTATTTGATTTCAAAAGAGAACTTTTGTTCAGATCAATATAGAGTTTCCGATAATCTGCTATTGAATTTGATCAATTGGTTTTCTTCTTCATTCCTGGATTTAACTAAATTAAAACCTTACATAAGCTTAATTCTTCTTCATTCCTGGATAAAATTAAATTAAAACCTTACAAAAGCTTAATTGCTTGTTCTACCGAATCATTAACAACTTTCATATTTTTAACGATATTAAGGCCGACGTTAAAACAAGGTTCATTTTCCCAAGTTTTGGATCTTTGTTTAAAAAGTCCGTTGAAATACCAAACCTTTGAAAAAAGTCATTTGTTTTTTGCGATATAATATATAATTTTCTTAACCCGGATTTAGAAGAATTATTCAGAGTTTGCACCATTAATTTTTTCGACTCCGGATTAAATAAGCTGTTTCTGGAGTTAAATAACTATGATTACTTAATTTGCTTAGTAACGCACGACTTATCTTGTCATCAATACTCTTATAATTATGCAAATCTCTAAGCAATTTAAATCATCCATAGGAACTTCTGCTTCAACTTTTTAGGTACAACCTTACAACAAATATACAAATATCTCTAGTACTGTTTAATTTCAATTGCGTCATTTTAAATACATTTCAAAATAAATATAACTTAAGGCAATAAAAAGCTTTCGACATTCAATAAACAAGAACAAGCGCTTCAAGTTTTTTAAGGTAAGTAGCGAAACCGTATCACCAAGAAAATCTATACTCAGTTGAAGAAGTTCTTTATAATCATTACGTGATTGTTTTACTTCAAGACGTTGAGATGCAAATTAAATAATCTCTGATATACCACCAATTGCATTGCTCACTTTCTGGTTTTCAATTTCAGTCATAAAGTTAATTTTGTCAATTTTATTCTAATTCTCTAAATCTGCTTAGTAATGAACAGTAGACACTAATGATTTTTCCTTTTTTCTTATCGAGAACACTTCTTAAATAATTTCATAGATATTATGACGACATGGTAAAAATAAAAGGTCCTACCCAATCGCTTGCTACCTTAAAGAAAGATTAGAATATTCAAAAAAAAGGAATAAAAAAGCTTTATTTACAACTCATTAATTTTAAAATACATACTATATGTGTATCAATGCTTTTAAACTATTACCAGGATATATACATGTACATATAAACACTTTCCTTTCTGCCGCAATATTTAAAATCTAATTTCACATTAGTTTTTAAAATCAAAATGTTTGTAACAAATCATAGCAATTGCCGTAAATTTAATAAAATTACAACAAAAAAGTTATAGCCCAATATATAAATAAATAAATTAGTTTTTTTGATTATTTCACCAACGTATTTTTACACAAAACTACATGTTTTAGAGGGGTTACATCTAAAGCATTTATATTTCTACATATATTGTACAATTTTCTTAATTTTTATATTTCCTTAATATTTCTTGCCAACTTCGCCTCTTCTTCAGCTGATGATGACATTTTTATTTAATCTTTAGCATGTTTTGTCAAGACTCGTGAAACTTTGGCTCAAGTTCTACTAACAGCAAATTGCGATAGACCATGCAGGTCTCCAGCATTGTCTTGAAACTAAAAATATGTCTTTTAAGTGTATACTGTTTTGTGACATTTTATTTACCTCTCTTAGTCCCCAACAACGTAAAGCCACCATAATCTCAGTTCAGCTAGAGTTCCACATCCTTTTCTGTCTATCTCAATATCATTTCTCAGGATTTTTATAACCGTTTCCTTCTGGATTGGCTAAACCATCACTTCTTGTTTTATATATTCTTGGCCGTACTGTATTGGCCATATCTACAATAATTCCTATATAAAACATTAAACAAACTGGCTTTTCACTTAAACACAAGTTTACCAAATCTTTTTAACAACTTAAGTGTATTTATTGATGTACCAAAAATAGCTTTTAAATTGACTTTAAATACAATTTTTTTAAAACAATTATTTTTAAATTTATATTATTTTTATTTTTTATTTTTCACCAAATTTATATAACATAAATGCCACATAAATGTACTTTTAAAGTAGGTAGCTACTTTAAAATCTTTAATGTTATGGCAGTGAGTCTTTAGTTTTGTTGTTGTACTTATATTTGTTAACACTAGCTAAACACTGAGACGGTTGTTCGAGTTATGGTAGATAGTCTTTTAAAAACAGCTATCATTCTTTCCAAAGATTTTTAAATTAATTTGATATTAAGGAACTAAATTGAGAATATGTGCATATGTATTAAATTATGTATTAATTTACATATATGGGATGTTGTTAGTGGACCTAGCCTACTTCTATCAACCGTCCATTGCGCTTTTATCAACAAATAAATACATTCCACGTTTACGTTATGAGCACATTTTTTATCTCGAAGCAATTTGCATATGTATGTATGTGTTTTAAAAAGAAAGTGCACCAGAAAGTATTAAAATTTAAAGTTTACAATTATTACATAAAAAGTAGGACTTTTCCGGACATTAACTTTTTCTTCGACAGATACCAAAAAAGAGGACAGTGTCCGGAAAAATAAGACGGATGACAATGCCTCACTATTTGTTTTGAACATCACTGCATGTAAGAATAGCAGAAACAGGATTAAGAAGAGTATATAGTCTTGCTTTCCACCAGGGGTAGTAGATATCGGAAAATTTTCCTTTCCACTGAACCGTACACGACTTATAGCATTCCTGTAGAGCTCACGAATAAGGTATTTGATTCTATCGGGAATACACTTATCTGCGAGAATACTACATATTGCGTTACGTGAAAAGGAATGAAACTCAATAAGGTGATTCCTAGCCACTTCTTACATTCTCTTAGGTAGCGCTTTTTGGGAAACGAGTAAAACCAAAAAAACATTTCTGACAAAAGGACTTAAAACTTAGGCTCCATTTCGCGACAAAAAAATCAAAAATTATATCTAAAGAATTGGGCGCACGCTGTACAGTCAGATAAAATGAAAAATAGCCGGCTCAAAAAAGATGGACGGCAGTTGATTTCGAGAAAGCCTCGTGTTGCCTTAATAATTGGTATTATTTAATAAGCCGGTGACATAATGTTGTGGAGATAGATGGGGTAGGTAAATGCGTTAGAATTTCTCGACGAATGGACGCCAACACAGTACGTCGATATTTTGCACCAAGGCCTCTAGTGTGCGGAGATTTTTGCAAAAACGTAGTGGTGTCCATGCCAAACCGTATCCAGGCTATAATTAGAGCAAAAGAAGATCATATAAAATATAAATAATGAATGTGTTTAAAGTTAAATAATGATTACATATTCTTATTTAAATTCTTTAGTATTTTTTAAATAATAACTGATTTTATCCAAAAATTTAAAACTTACTGAAAACATTTCCTTTAGTGCAATTTGCTATAACAACAAAATTACAGTCACGAAAAAATAATAAAATTTATTTTGTTTTAAGAACATGTGATCAAATATAATTTGATCACAATTTTCTGTAATTTTGTTTGTTACTACCCAATCTCATTTGGAAAACAAAAGTGAATTAAATAATTTTGAATTAAATTGATTGCAGAAAGGATTTAATATTTTCTGCCTTTACAAAATGCTCTTCGGATATAAGATATAAGACGTAGGTAATCTTCATTATATTCATTAGAAATAAATACAGTTACAAAAGTTATGTTCAATACATGCAGCGTAATTTTTCCAATCAGATATTGCCTTCAGCAAAATATATATATTGGTCCCACTTCGGAATGGACAAAGACAAAAACTAGGGATGCAATCGATGTTTTGGTGGCCGTTACATCGACGACCAAATTCTTTTTCACTTTTGCTTATTTTGATACATATTTTGCGCTGGCGTACTTGATTATCACTATTATATTTTTATCAATGAATCATTTTCAAGAAATAGTATCAAGTGTAAATTTGTATAAAAATATCATAAATGAAAAATTTTATCGGTGAATCCTTTTAACAATGACATAAACAAAGGAAGTTATGTATGACAACATCCTTGAATGTCACCATAATAAATAACGCTGAAATTTAGCGATATTGTCTGTTCTGAGACAACTACATATGGAAATTTAGCGACATTATCTTTTATAAGTCGACTACATGTTTAAGTGTGCAGAATTTTGTCTGTTATCCCGTTAACGAATAAAGCACTCGAGATTTTCAACGATATTGTCTTTTAGGACTTATTAATACATGGACGCTTGCAAGATAAAACCAACCTTTATCATCTATGAAAATTTTGACAATGACTTAAAAAGTAATGTCTGTAAGACACTAGAAAAAATTCGTCGTGTATCAATAATAATTTACCATTGCCAGCGCTTGTCACAGTGATTCACTATGACGTTCGCCATTATTTGTTATTTACGGCGATTCGCTGATTCTGTATCGGCTTTATTGTCGATGTTTTTCGATCGATTTTCAAATATCGTTGTTTTAAAACATCGATGTTCCATCTCTAACTAAGACACATTACACAAAGCTAGAGTTATAATTTCAACTATGCATAAGCAATTAATTACACGCTAAAAGCCTGAGAATCAAATTTAGTAGTTCGATATGTCAAACATTTTATGTATGTTCAGAAAGTATGATGGTGTGGACAAAAAGTGCGTATGTGTGACAGTTTCATAATCTTTTGGATCTATAATCTTTTGGAAGTAGTTTCTGCGGAGTATTTTGGAGTATTCTCTGTGTGATAAGAGTTGCTTTTTGTAAAGCATATGTTTTCGTATCTTTTTGTACGACAGTGTAGCATCCAACCACACTTTCTGTTTCGATTTCTTTATGAAGGACAGGAATCTATCAGTTTTTTATTTGACTTAATTGCGCTACTTTGTAGGATAGTCAATCATGGCCTTAAAGGAGTATGAATTGATCACAAAGTTTATGCGTTTTGACCACACCCGTAGATGTGGTCAACTAAAGAACCACTAAATAGAGTGAACTACCAAAAAGATACTTTAGTAGTCCAAAGAGATTCGAATCAACAATGATTCTAGTATTCGCACTCCAATAGATCTACCTAAGCCTTAAACAAATTTATTTTACACCTTACGTACCTTCCACTTCAACATTAAGCTGTTATTTTATAAAATGTTTGAAACCCTGATAAACTTATCCATTGGTAAAGATTACTATTAAAACATTTTTAGTCCGTATCACTACTACTGTAAAAATTAGGATTTAGGTCTGTTTGTTTTATTATGTTCGCAATCACCTTTAACTTCTTGAGACCCCGGGTACTCATATGTGTACTTTAAATTATCGCTATTTATCACAAGTAGCGACATTGTTGGGAAGCTGCTGGACTTGTGTTTCTTATTATAGACTCCAGAGTTTCTGAAACTATCAACAGATGATATTTCTACCAAAGTTATTGCCATTTTTTACAATTGGAAAATGGTAATTTTTTTCAATAAGCCCACAAGGGTTTTAATAATGATCAAAAGGAAACGATATAAAAAAAATTAATTTTTTTCATAATCGCTTCATGTTTAGGTCTCAAGAGGTTAAGGTAAAAAATTCTTGTACAAAAAAAATACCACATTGTGATATACATACATACATATGTGCAAACTTCTCATTTAATCACCTTATTTATATGAATTTTAATTTAAAAAAAGGTATGTAAAAGTCTTTCCAGTATTTCCTGGGAGTTTTCACCAAAGCTTAGTTGTTTTTTCCATTGAAACAATTGACTAGATGCAGCATAGCGGGCTTATGTGTTTTCAAAATATCAGCTATGCCGACATCTTGCCAAGTGATCAATAGATGTTTTCATAAAAACTTTTTTGTGGAAAATTAAAAAAAAAATATTATAATACACACATGTATTTATATTTTCTTTTATTTTTATGTTTAACTAATTTTCTGAACTTTTTGTAGAAATTAACTAACACTTTTAAATATTCTTTATTTTTAGATAGTTTGGATTAAGTAGATTTAATTATTAATAAAAATTTTTCTCGTTCCGTTAGTGACAAAGTCGTATTGGCAACTAACGCTGAAGATCTCAGACAAGCTTAGCACCACACCTCAAACCATTTTTTGATTTTTCAATACTGAAGGCATCTTCACACAATATCACATACGAAATTTGTATATACACTTACTATATAATAATAATACACTTACATTCGTATTATATGGATATGGCTGGATATTTATAAATAAAGTGATTTTTTTAGTAACAATTGAGAATACTTGGTATTTAAAAAAAATTAAACCTTAAATATGTAGATAGATAGATAGATGGATGGATGGTTAAAAAGGTGCAAAGACTCTAAACACTTAAATATACGCACTTGCAAACGAACACTTGGACTTATATCGGCGCGTACACAATCCGATATTTTAATGGATTTTTTGTTTAAGCGTACAATATACGACTCGTCGTTACTTGTATGGCTCTGAATGCGTTCAGTTATTGAACTAAAAAACAACAACACATGTATAATTTCTAAACACATACATGAACAACAATCCCGTCTCTCACATACACCGATACAATGTGACAATTATTAAATGCGATGGTATGGGTTCATAATGTTGTCGTCTATATCTCTGTATAAGTATAGGTACCTGATCCGCATTTTTAATTAATACTTGCCGATTCTTTAAATTTATTTATATTTCTATGGTTATCCACTTAATACTCTCTCTCTCTCTCTCTCTATTTCTCTTTCTGCATGTCTGCCTCTCACAAAATTGGCTTTCGTTCATTATTTTCGATTAAAATTATGTAGGAGCGTGACCAAGAAATTAAGAAAAAAAAAAAACAGTTTTGAATGTTCATAGTTGAACCCATCACACATATGCCTGGTATAATGCGTTTACAATACAATGGAATCAATACTTACATTTTCATAAATGGAACGTTTAAACAAAAACAATCAACTACCACTAGAAGAAGAAAGAAGTACGTGTAGATTGACTGTAATTTCCGGTCAATGCGTTAAATTCTTTTTTGTAAATAATTCATTGTTCTTAGAACATAAATTCGGTTTATAAATTTTTAATAAAAATTTGTTTTTCTCGTATATGAGCACATACTTAGGTACATACATACATACATAATTTGTAATTTCCTTTTTGAGGAAAAAGGAAATTTTTTATCAGTCTTAAATCATACAAGTGAAATTGTGAAATGAAATCTCCGTCCTTCCGCCTTAAAATAGTGCTACGCACACACTTATTTTACTCGTTTCCGTTAAACAACACTCGTACCACACGAAATATAATCAAAATTGTTTTTTTTATGTGTTTTAATTAAAACCAATCAAATTTCTGTAAACGAGCACAATGAAATTTATAAATAATAAATTATTCAAAATTCTTATATGGCTGTTAGGCCATAAAATATGGCAATTCCTTTAGTTAAAAAAATTTAAAAAGCTCACCTTAAAACAACAATAAAACGCCCAATAAAAACAGATTTTTTAAAGAATTTATTCGTGCTAAGTTTTATTAAGCTACATATCTTAACCAAAAATTTTGAAAAATCTACATCAATACCTCTTTTTGTCTATGCAGTATAATAAGTCTGAAGCTTTTTATTAGAAAAGTAAAATCTATGGATAGAACTTAAATCGAATACAGCAAGATTTATTTTCTAATTTAGATTTTTAAGGCTCCTTAATACTTTTATTTCAAATTCACACTTAACATTACAATCGGCTTAGCGGCATCACAGTTGAACGAACAAAATTAGCAAACTTAAACATCGAATATAATATATATATCGAGAACTTTGACCTAACGTCATCAAACAAAACCAATTTATAATAAGCCTAGAATTCCGTCATACGCAATGAAAGTAAAATTTTTAAACTGTAACCAAAGAACAATATACACGTTAAGAAATACCATATATATGTACTATATATAAGACTCACAAAATTACTTCTTATTTTTTATCCATATATGGATATATATGAAACTGAAAATTGAAACCTTCGACACATGTGTAAAGTCAGTTGCCCTCTATAGCTGCAGGTCGTAAAACGCAGCGCAATGAGAGATCAACTTCCTAAACCGATGCCTCCGCTGACCACTGAGAATACTGACCAAATGCCTGTTGCAAAGGAGATTGGTATTGACTTCACTTTTCGCTTAAGGAAATTACAAAATCGATTGGCGCATTTAAGAGAACATCAATTATAGCGCATTTTTACAATAAAATTTATATTTTTTTAAATAATAAAAAAAATTATTCCAAATTGTTAAATTTCGCCAAAAGTGTAAAAAGTTGGCCATAATATATACTATATTTAGTTAATCTTATTAAGCAAAAATATTAGCAGAAAAAACATATCTGTATATATAAAAGAAGATTTGGAGATTTTTGAAATTGAATTTGCCGAAAGAGCTTAAAAAAGACTTGATAACCCTGCTTGGGATGGCATTGAGTACATATAATTGTAGCAGTAATAAAATATCATATGTAAATCATAATAATAAATTTAATCCTAGTATACGTAAGGTGAATTTCTTTGATACTAAAAATCTAAGAAATCATTTCATTCTCTTAAAATTTAGGCATTTATTATAACCAGGGAAACCAGAAATATGCAATTGCATATTTTTATAATGCATCCAATCAAGTCGAATGTAAGATATTTATCCGTTTTAGAAATTTTTATGAATCTTGACATCGATTTGTTAGTGCGTATTTTTGCATATTTTAATCATAACTGCATATTTTTCGTATTTAACAAGCATTTTAAGCCATTCTAGACCATATTTTGCTGTTTTGTGCTGTCATGGCTTTTCTGAATTATCGAACCTTCAAACACACAAAAATATTCTTGTTAACAATATAGAGATATTAGTGACAGACGCAGCTCCGTATATGGTAAAAGATGCCAAGCCATAACGATGTTTTAGACTGAACTAACTGAAATTACATGGATTGCTCATGGACTGCCTCGTTTTTGCGAACGTATTAAAGGTCAATACAAAAAAGTAAAGAAAGCGTTTTGAAAAGATCAAAAAAATTGCAATTTTAAAAGAAATGTATCCAGACCTTGGAACTTGGTTTGTAGCCATTAATTACTACGCTTACTATTCTAAAAAGATCTGAGAAATTCTTAGCGCATAAAATAGTGCGTAGTCTGAATACATTAAAGAGGTGATAGATAGACTTAGAATATACGTAAATACAAAAACTGAATTGATTTTTATTGCTACAAAATTTAGTTTCACATTAAAAAGTTATTTAGAAAACTAAAAACAGTGGCCTCACGCTAATTAAGTAGTATGTCGTTTAAACTGAAGCTGGAAGAAATTATAGCGAAAAATTAAAAGCTTGATGTAGTTGAATTTATACGCCAACATTTTATAAAAGATCCTAGCGCATCTTTTTCAAATCAATTTTTTTAAATATAACCTTAAGGAATTGTTTTCCTTTAAATATGTTTCCATTACATACATACATATACGTTGGAAGGACGTTTTCAATGTATAAAAAAAGTTTGCTTAGACGTAATAGACAACGCTTTATTTTTGAAAATTGAAGTCAATGCCTCGTTGTTTCTTGCAACAACAATTAAAAATTTTAAATTTTTTATATCGTCATATGAAATTCAAAAAGCCCTAAGTTACATTTTAAAAATTTTAGAGGAGAAACAAAAAACTTTCTGAAATTAAAAAAAACATTTAGATTTAGCTTAGAATATTGTTGTCAAGAACGTTGTACTCCGAAATGGTGCATTATATTTACATATGTATGGAGGTTTATAAACGATATTAAATTGTAGAATAAAACTTTCTTTCAACAAAGAAGAAATTTTTGCATTTTTTAGTGCATACTTTTAAAATTTTTAGGTCATATTTTCGGATTTTTTGAGCATATTTCTGGTTTCCCTGATTATAACCAATAAATTTGCTTAATAACAATATTAGCATTTGCAAGCAAATGAAGTACTCGATAACTAAGAGTATTTTATATTAAAAGCAGTTGCCATATTTCGGAACGACACTTGTTGAGTGATGTAATTTAAAAATATTTTTCATGAATTTTTTGTAAAAAATATACTAACCGTTAAATTGTTTTTTTTTATTAATTTATGCATATGAAATATTTAATTTTTATATGTTTTGTCTTTAAAATTTGTAACCAATAATATTAAAGGTACGAGAAAATAATATTAATGATTAATTTATTTTTACTTATTCTTTTTACAATACATGTTCGTGTGTATGTATCTAGTAGCTGGAAAAAATAAGTTGTCAAGACCAATGTTTCAGTAATGGTAAACAGTAAATTTTATGTTAGTGCTTAAAATTTGTTTTTTT
This sequence comes from Wohlfahrtia magnifica, assembly GCA_023159175.1. Classification (NCBI taxonomy): domain Eukaryota; kingdom Metazoa; phylum Arthropoda; class Insecta; order Diptera; family Sarcophagidae; genus Wohlfahrtia; species Wohlfahrtia magnifica. Next base: position 3,661,439 of record JAKWBJ010000180.1, on the reverse strand, counting down.
TCTTAATTTGTGTCATTTACATACTTCGTAGTTTTAAACAAAAATATATTTTATAACAAAAACAAATCTTATTTCTGTTTTGAAAAAGAAAGAAAACTATACCATCTAAATTCATGTTGAAAAAGTAAGTTGTCAATAAATTAATATCCGCAATAACCAAAGGCTTTAGTGACCACTTTGCCCAGTCTGTGTTTTACGGAATCCACGAACTGAAAACACTTATCCCGCGAAAAATTATGGACTGTCAAGAAATACAATCTTCCATATCTTCTAGTTTTTGAGTTATATACTTAAAAATTTAGATTTTTAAACTTCCCTAAGCATTTTTTATGGTAGCATATCTGTGCTCTGCGGAGTCTACTTTAGAGCATTTATATTTTCTCTTCTCAAATAATATTTGATTATTTTTGCCGTGTGGATTGGTGCATTGTCCTGTATAAGTTGAAGTTTCTCCTTATTAGTCGTATACCTATTGCAGTCTCCCTTCCAAAAGAACTATACTACCTTTACCACCCGCTGATAAGCATCCCCAAATCATTCGAGCACTTTCTAATGACTTAAAGGTTTGTAGTTAGCATGTAAGCTGTTCGCTAGGGTTACAACATACCGCAAGAATATTTAAGTCTAATCATAGAATCATCTGCCCAATATATGTTTCTTATAAAATATTCATTTTTTCTGTTTGTTTGTCGTGCTTATATAAGGACTTTTACCAGTAACCTAACTTTGCTTATAGATTTGACACAATCGACAACGTATTGTATAGATCTAAGGTACCTTTTTGGCCTCATTTAACAGCCGCTGATTCGAGCTGGAGCTCAGGTCGCATTTTCTGCAAACTCCGTGTTAGTGTTCTTTGGGATTACCTTCCAGATTACCTTTTGATTTTTATACAAGTTTTTTGCTATATATCTCTGCGTATTATCGTTTTTATAAAGGGTCCGCCATCTAACGTTTTTTTTTCAACTAGTGCTTATTTCGTGAATGGTAACACTTAGCTCATGTCTGATTTGACAGATAATTAGTTTAATCCTTCCGCTGAACAAATATGGTTGTGTATACGCTTCGCTAAGTGGGCCTGCGACCGACTTAAAGAAGATGCCGATTTTGCCAAAAAAATCATCTTTTCAGATGAAGTTCATTTTGATCTTGGCGGGTATGTAAACAAGCAAAATTGTCGCATTTGGGGCACAGAAAAGCCGCACACATACATTGAAAATCCGATACACTCAAGACGAGTAACTGTTTGGTGCGGATTTTGGTCCAGAGGCATAATTGGGCTATTTTGCTTCGAAAATGAGCAAGGAGTGGCCGTTACAGTCAATGGCGATCGTTATCGGGCCATGTTGAACGAATTTTTGTTCACAGAAATTGAATAGGAGAATATTAGCAACATTTGGTTTTAACAGGACGGCGCTACGTGCCACACAGCCGAAGCTGCACTCGATGTTTTGCGCCCTGTTTTTGAAGATCCTATTATCAGACAATTGACGCTTTAAAGGATAATATTCGTGAAGCCATTGGTGAAATACAGCTGCACACAATCGATAACGTGCTTAAAAATTGGACCAATCGTGTAGGCTACTGCATGGCAAGCCGAGGATTGTACTTTCAAATAAAAAGAGAAATTTGAGAAAATATTCAGTAGTTTTTTTTTATAGCATTTTCAAAAAAAAAATTATTTGGCGGACCCTATATAAATTAGTAATAACAGTTAGCTCTTTGTCCTTCAATTGTCTAATTTAACCACTTTTAAATTGATTTAAAGATATCCGAGGAGAAAACAGAAATATACTTTTTAAAAAAATATCAAGGATATCTTTTTTTATAAAAATAAATAAATACTTTGAATTTAATTGAATCTATCCATTGAATATATCTTACTTGATTTATGTTTTTTATATAACAACAGATTGAAACTTTAGCTGACAACTTAATTTTGCAACGTCATACCCGCAGCTATATCAACAGAATGTTGTACCAATTCCACATTGCTTACCCAAATCGAATCAAAATTCACGTATTTTTACCATATTTTCATTGCGATACTTCAAAAATATGTAAAAAAATAACTAAAAGAGAACAAAGGAAGATCCTGAGATCACTTTAAAAGCTAAGGTTTGTTTTGCCAACTTATTTTTTCCACACACTGTACACAGTATACTTGTTGAAATATGTACCTCAGAAAATAGCTACAGCTCACTTACTTTTAATTTACAAATAAAACCATGCGCGTTTATTTCTTTGTTTTGTGGAAATATGTACATACATATGTGCATATTCATATTCATAAGTTCAAGCTGTGCAAAAATTGAAATTATTGCATTTTATTCAAAATATGAGCCCAATTAATATAATAATGAATTTAGCCAATGATGCCAGAAAATCTTTAAAAGATGTTGAGCACAAATAATGGAATCTTTTCACAACCAGGTTAAATTGTTGATAAATGATCACTAGTTACATTAGTCTTTAAAAAAGTAAACATAGAGACAATTACAACAAAACCAATAATAAGGTGGAATACGTTAAGTTACTTTATTGAGGAAGACATATGACGGGTGGAATTATTTGAAAACCCCAAAATTGACGTACACAGATATAAAAATACTTCTTGAGGAAATTAAAAATCTCAATACAATAGTTGTCTGATATACATATGTATGTAAGAACATAGCGTATAAAACACGCTTTGAAGAAAACAGACCAAAAACACCATGTCTTTTTATATATACATATACTTTCTATAGAAAAACAGTTCTATAAAGGAAAATCGTATATAAGAAAAAGTCTGAATTAAGAAAATTTTCCCAAGTACTAAAAACATTAAAGGATATGAAAGGAGATTAAATAAAAGAAACTTTTCTTTACGACAACATTGAAATTACAAGAAAAAGTTAATACACGAGCAGATACTAACGATAGAAGGTGACTAGACTATGTACAAAGTATTCATTTTTATATGCACTTATAAGAAGAAGGTTTCTTATATCCACACATGTCGGTTTTTTACAAGAAATAACTTTCTTATAAACAATAATTGCTTACAAGACAAAACTGCATATAAGAAACAATTTAATGACATTTTAAAATTTTTTATACCCGCCGGCAAACGACCTGCCAACCGGGATCCTCGGGCGGCAGGTAACCCAGTGCCTATTGTGCATAAGAGAAACGCGAATAAGTCTTCGGTTTCCCAAATTTTATCACTCCCTGCCAGTGAAGGAAATGCGAACAAGTCTTCGATTTCTTGATCTGCGCTCTCAGATAAGAAGACGTCCTAAGGGCCTTCCTGAAGCGACGTTTTGTTGAACGCTTAATGGATAAATTAGGCAAGAAGCCACCATAACCTCTAACTTCTGAGGAACATGCGTCCCCCTACTAGGCCAAAATCGTATTTGGCCGAAGAGCCTGAGCAACCCCCTCTGGCGTCAAACAGTGCGCATAAGCGGCAACGTTCGGAAGAGGAGGAGCAAAGGCAGGGCCAACAGCCCGGTACTAAACAACAAACACTCTTAAGTGACCTTTTTAATCGAATGGACGAAGTGGTTGACGAGGACGCCCTCTTGGACTCTGACCAAGATGACGTCAACGTCAACATCTCAGTCTCCCAAAAGACAATAATGGTGAAGGTAACTCAGGTTAACCTTCACTAAGGTTCACCTTCACCTCCGGTTAACCTTCACTAAGGTTCACCTTCACCATTATCAGGTTAACCTTCACTCAGGTTCACCGTCACCTGAGTTACCTTCACCATTCAAAAGTAGCTTTGGCTGCGCTGCCCCTCCACATGGTTGAGAGAGAAGTGAAGTTCAGGAACCCTGGATAGTTTGTGACAGGGTCTGCGAACTACGTGCAGAACTATAAGCTGCTACATGTTACAGGGTCAGGTAAGATCGCACATTGTGGCGAGCAAGAATCTGAGTATCTTCATTCTATCTGATTACAGTGATGAGGATACGGTAGCGGCGGCCTGGGAGACCAGATCTGACACTATTTTTGTGGTCTCCAGTGATATGGCGAACCTCCACCGAATGGCAAGGTCGTGGCTTGACTAGCATGGCGATGGCAATACGCCGCTTATTATTGGGGTTGACGCCAAAGCACACCATACAGCTTGGGGAAGCTCGAACACAAACGCAAGAGGTGAGTCTCTTTTTGATTTTATCCTTTGTAGTAGCTTCGATATAATGAATACTGGCAGAGAACCTATCTTTGTGGCGAAAGCTTTCGATAGGGCAACGGGTGAGACATGCGGTCCAAGGATCTGTAAAGATAGGAAACGACCACCATGGTGGAATTCCGATCTGGGCAACACCCGCAGGGAATGTCGTCGGCTATTTAATGTGACTATGAGGGGGGCGACTGGTCCACTTATAGATCCTCAGCGCAAAATGGAAATCTTGGATATCCGTCTGCAGCAGTGTAGAAGGACACTCTGAGACGAGCTATTGCGAAAAATATTGGCATCGTCACCGGCGATCTCTGGTTTTATTCAGAAACCATGTGGAAGCTGGACCAAAAGCGGACGTGAGACTTTAAATGTCTTGCTGGTCGTATAATTTCCGGGCAGTCTGTCTACGAGGGCCGCAACGTGACAACTTACACGATCATATTGAGTCCCACGTTCCAATTACGGAAGGTGGGCTGAGGTGGGCGTTGTGTAGCTTTGTTCCGTACAAATCCCCTGAACCGGATGGCATTATTCCTGCCGATCCTGACCTATTATCTGCGTCCCAACATGCTTACACTAGGCGCAGATCTGTTGAGATTACGCGGTTTACTGAAAATGCCTCGAGCACAGGTAGTATGCTCTAGTGACATTACGGGATATAGAGGGGGCCCTTAACAATGTGACACCGGATGCGATTAGGTCGGCTCTGGAGGCACTGAATATTCATTGGTCTGTAAATAGATTCATAGAGAGACTCTTGACCAACAGGGTCCTGTCTCCACTATGGGATCAGCTACTGTCAGGGTAGCTGAAAGAGGCACTCCACAGGGAAGGTTTTACCGTTAAAACTTTGCTTGTGAGACCTGACTCTAATCGATTCAAGGCTGTAGCCTATGCGGATGATGTTGCTGTGGCTGTTTCGGGAAAATTTCTCGACACTATTTCACACACAGGTATAAAGTTCTGTCGTTTTCCCTACAGCATCTGCACGGGGTTGAATTGGGGCTGTCGGATTGCGCGAAATATGTGGTGCTAATCCTGGACTCTAAGCTATCCTGGCTCCAGAATACGCATGCGAGGGTGGCAAGGGCGAGTGATGCGCTGTACACGGCTGTACACTTGTCGTAGGGATTTTTGACACGGTGGTTAATCCCATGGTGGAGGTTTCTTGAGAAATTCACATATCGCAGGATCTTTGACAGTGGTGTGGAGTGCGGTACTGATGATTACAAGTGCGCTCAGGTCCACTCCTTCGAAAGCCTTGTTTGTACTACTGAACTGGTTTCTAGTGGATCTAATGGCTAGGAAGATGACGATCACGTCTGCGATAAGGTTGAGGATGCCAGGGACATGATCGGACAGGGTCTACCGGCATGCGGCCATTTTTAGGTATTTGGAAAAAACCCTGATGGGATAGATTACTGTACACCTAAACCAATCCTGGATAGATGTCCGTGTGCATCTTACCTGATCCGGTAATTCTACCCGGTTCCGTTGAGGTATACACGGATGGACGAAATCCTCAGAAGGGGTTGATGGTGCTATCCTTATTCTTGCATACGGCGTAAGAGTATCCCTTAAACTGCCGGACCACTGCAGTATCTTACAGGCGGAGGTCTCGGCAATAAAGATCGTATGTATGATTGGCTCGCTCGGAGTCTATTATGTTGATGCCACGACATGGCCTACGAATTCTGATGGCTGCGATTATTTAGCACTGGATGACTGGAGCGTGCGCTAGAAGATTGGGTCTACCATTCAAGCACTGTTGTGGTTGTCAGGATGAGAAAGGGGAGAAGACTGTCAAGCATTTTTTGTGCCAGTGTCCAAATTTTTGGGATATTAGGACTGCTTTCCTTGACAGTCCGTTTCAGCATGCCTTGTCGGACCTGGCTAGTGTGAGTAACAGCAGAATCTCTTCCTTTATGCATGCGTCTGGTTGGTTTCTTTTTTTGTGAACTACTGATTACGACCCAGGTGAGCTGGACCGGTGTCTGGCTATCCGTCGTAACTAACTAACTAACTATATCAGATATCTACTATATTCATTGAACAAATATAGTGTAAAATAAAAAATTGATTATAACATTAAATTATGTAGGTTTTCTTGAATGTACAAAAAAGATACCAAAAATATTGCATGCAGTTTTAAAATATTGTTACGAAAATAGAAATGTTTTAAAAGAAAATACACCACATTAGTACCTTTGGGACTCCATTGAGGGATTTTTGTGTATTCACATCAAAATTTTTAATTGAAATTGAAATTAGCTATTTTTTGAGGTGATACCGCTGTTGAAAAAAACTTGGTCTTTTTTCAGATGGTCCGGCCTGGTATTGAACCGATGTCCTTCTGGTTGGAAGGCGGTTGTCTTACCTACCATACGACAGCGGCAGTATTTATCAGAAATTTTACCGAATCTGTTCGAAAAAACTGGAAGTTTAAAATATTTAAAAAGTTTTGAAGTAGAAGTGCATTTAAGAATTTTGAGAAATGTATGTAATTTTTATAACACATTCGGACGTTTTACTGATTTAGTTTTTATTATTAAATGTTTTTGAATTAAAGAAAAGAGAAAAATAAACGAAAAAATATACATACACAAAGGACAAAAAGCTAGAAACATATTTAACTTGTTTATAGAAGTACATATGCATGTATATTGTTTATAATTTTTTTTAGTAAAAATAAAAATAACGGCAACAATTGCGATAATTAATTCACAAAATTTGTTTAAACAGTTCTAAATAGAATAAGTTTTGTTTGTCATTACATATATAATATAGTTTTTAATTAGATACGCACTATTGTTTTAAAAATGTACTGATTCAGATTTTTTTCTGGCAGCCCAGATTTGAACTTTAAAAATGGCGAATGTAAAAATGTAAACAAAAGAAGAAAAAGTAAACAAACTTTGACAGCTGGAAACTAAAAACATGCATGAGAAAAAAATATACTTACATAAACTCGCAACTACCTTCTTTAGTGTGCCCTGGGTTTGTATCTGTTGTGTTTGTTTGTGTGATAATGTGTTTCCCTGGTATTGCCGTCCTGATTTGTGTATTTGACGGCATTGCCAGTTCGACCATCTTTGGGTAAAACAATCTTACATGTTTAAAATTAACGGATCTAAAATAGAGGATATGAGAGCGTTTGAGACATTACCGGAGCTTTCCAAGCTGTAGGCAATTAGGTATATACGGTGACTGCTTTGCCTACTTCGATATAGATATCGTTTTGTAGTCATAAAGTAAAGTCGCGTTTAGGCGTAAATAAAAGTGTTGTATAAGAGAATAATTAGTGCAAGATCAATAAGTTGCTGTATTATGATAAAGTGTATAAAGTAAAAGTGAGCAAATAAAAACTGTAAAACAACAACAACGTTGTATTTATATTATTCTGACGCAATTAAAAAGAATTCAAACGTTTCAAAAAAGTTAAAACGTAACCATATACACATTTATCGAATCGTTACCTTAAGCAACTGATTTTGGGTAATAAAATTATTTTCCGTCAAACAAAAATTCTTTAAGAGTGACCACAAAGTGTCAAATATTTTCATCATTTTTGGAAAATATTTATGTCATCTTACATACATATATTTTGCAAGATCAAACAGAGGAAAACAATAGCTGTACTACGCTGTGTAGTCAACTAGTAAAACTAAATCTGCAAATTGTGAAAAACAAAGATATGATATATAATTTGAATTAACCAATATGTACATGTGTAATTTGCTTAATGTAAATATTTTCTTTTTGATACAGAATTCATGATTTGCTATAGTTATTAAAAATCTATGTAGTATATGATTATTATTATTATTATCCACGACCAAGCCCTGTTGTGGATACTGCGACCCATCTATTGTGCTCATTCCGGTCTATAGTCTGTCCAGCAGATCTGATGATTTCCTAATGAACATCAACAGATTCGAGACCTTAATAGTAGATATGTCACCCAGTGAGACTCTATGTCCACTTAAACATCCCCACCTAAATCCACATTCACATAATATGTGTTCTACCGTCTCCGATGTGTGTGAGCATAATCTACAAACATCCATATCCGTGACCGCCATCTTTTTTAGAGCGATCTTAGTCTACAGTGGCCTGTAAGAAACTCTGTAAGGAGTTTCAAATCCGGCCTGCCAAACTTGAGAACCTCAAAGCGACGCCCAAATCACGGAACAATCGCCGCCGTAGAGTGGCTAAGTCCCTTTTAAGCGTTCCAGTGTTCCAAGAAATTGGCAATTTCCCAATCCCTTTTTCGAGAAAACTGGATTGACATTGGTCCTAGCAATATTTACAAATCAAACCTAATATGCGTATGATCTGAAGGGATATCTCAAGATTGGACATGAATGTGTCATGTAATGTAATGTAATGTGCTATCCAGTACTTCCGATCGTATTGCGTTAATAAACGTAGGTCTGCTACCCCTATTGGTCACAGATACAATGTTGCTAGCTACGTAATTCAAAAGGTACTCACCCCTAACATTGTTGTCACTGCTGCTCCATACCTCGTGATGCGAGTTCGCATCGCAGCCAATAATGTAATGGTGGTTGTTTCCCCGGCAGAACTCTATAAGTCTCTGCACCGCCAAGGGTGGGACGCATTTCACATTTCCAGGGAAGTAGGTCCTGAATCTGTGAAAAATCGCAAGTTGATTACCACCAGGTCCCTATTACGGACTCTGTAATGGGAAAGAAAGCTTATCCGGTATTTGCAACAACAGCACGGGATCTTTCCCGTATATTACCTTACACGACATGCCTTGAAGTCGTGTATAAGACCTAGACTAATGTTGTCGTTGACAAACCTACGGGTAAATATACCCGAAGCACCTATGGCCCTATGTAGGTTTGTCTGAAGCACTTTGATGGTGCTCCTCATTTGTGATTACTAGAACGCAGAGCTACCGACTTCTACATTCTTGCTAGGTGCGCATGCACAGCAAGTTTCGAAGCCTTAGCTTTTCTTGAGTAGCGTGGTATATTGCCTTCAATCCCCTTCGGTCTACTCGGGGTTTTATCAACGTCTGCCGGTGGACTCTTCCTTGGCCGTATACTACGTCCTTTCGTTAGCTTTCGGTTGAGGTTCACTAACAACCACCCCTGACTTCGTATCGGATACCTCCGATACAGCGGGTTTCTCGGGCTTCACATGCGATGAGATTAGGTGGACTACAACAAACCTGTAGAAGATTCTACACTCAATGGCACGAAGCCGAGCATAGCATCTCCAGCTGTAATGACAAGGTGGACAAGGTTTTTATCCACTGTCCTCTACATTACCTGCCAGGCTTACGTAGGCAAACCCGTATTCTGCGACTCTATAGTAGCCAGAATCTTCTCAGTACTTAAGTCCAAACTATGGGGGAAAGTAGCCATGAAAGATGTGTTGCTTAGGGAACTCATCCTCCTTCACCAGTTTCAAACACACCTTGCACTTCCGCCAGATTTGACTGCAGTTAAGCCTCAGCTACTCTGCAGTCAATTCATTGTTGCAAACGAGAAGCAACCAGCCAGTCTTGAGCTGACAGTTAAAAAATTTTGGGATTGCTTGGCCTTCCTTTGTTCAATTGATAGGTCAACGCTCGTCTCTTGAATCTGTCCCATTTGGCCAGATGTCAGGGCAGCGTTGACAATGTCCAGAGGAATAAGACCAACACTAACACTATCAGCCACAGCGCTATATGTCGACTTCTTTGCGGTCAGAGCATGTTTTGCCCTAACGTTTGCCGTTTGAAGTCACTAGTTGACTAAGCCGGACACTCCCGCCCTTTCAAGATGGGCTTTTCTGGCCATTTTCAGAGCCTCTTCCCTTGACTTTCCACTTTTAATAACCTTTACAAAGCGCCGTTTCTCAAATGGCTTTAGCCTAACGAATTTATCAGTGTCCAGCGACAAACTGTTAACGCCAGCGCCAATATTCGTACAGCCATACAGATTCATCACTACTTACTATGGATGACTCATTATCACACCGATCGATACCAAGGACACCTATGTCACTTAAATTTGGTACATTGGCCCTCATTTCCAGTTCAGTTTTAGTAGTAGTGACACTCATGTCTGCTACTACTTTTGTGATCTCGAGGACACTGTTGTCCCTCTTTCAGTTGATGTATGAGAGGCATCGTTCTTTAAAATATTATCTTTGTTACTTATTTAAATCCATGATACTCGTATGTATTAAGCACGGGTCAGAAAAGTCATCTGAAGGATTACCCTGCATGCTGTAGTAAGGCGAATTAACTAAAACTAAAAAAAAAGGATGCCTAAAAAAAAAGGATGCCTATTATCCAGAGTTCGCATCTAACGGCCAAGTACCCCTTGACCACTCATTCCTCGGTATATGCTGTTAGGGGAAACGTTTACAAGGAGCGTTCAACACTCACGTAATGAAGTTTCGACTTATAGTCAGAAGAGACATGACCTTAGTGAACTGTAAGCTGCGACTACTATTCAAGAATGGTAAAGATCACACTTCTGTATACGTTTTCAGATAGCAGAATTGTACTGTGTTAACCTATTGGTTAACCTTTAAACAGTCCCCTGTATACTCATACAGCAAACCGCCAGCGTTGCTTACTTTAGCCATGCATAAGTACAAGTCTTAAGGAAATACTCATCTCCACCCAACTGGTCAAGACCTAGCAGGGATGGTAGGTGAGACGTCTTAAAGACCCAGATTTGAGCACGTTACTGGTGGCCGCTTCTTGGAGGCAGTAAGTCTTCTTGTGTGGTTGTCCATAAGGATCATCCATTGAGCTTACCTTATAGATCCACACCTGACAACCTGTAGTATATATAAGAATTATGTTATTAAGTAACTGATACAGCAGACCACTTAAACAAGAACATGTAAAGCTTGTGGGAAGAGTGATAAAACCTGCGAATACTTTCTATGCCCCTATTCGACCTTTGCCAGAAATAAGTTACGTCTCCTATGGAGCGACACGAATTCAGACATTTATCATTGGTCTTAAATGGAAGACAATAAGGATATATGCCAACAGCACGGAATTCATCAGAAACTGAAATGATAGGCTTTCTCCTTTGCAGGATTATATCTGTCTTTTTGGCAAGCACACACGGTTTACGATTTATTCGAGAAATTAATTTTTAAAACGGTTACAAATATAACAATAACTTTACACTACTGTTTTTTATTTCTTTAAAACAGAATTCGTTCTGGAATATCTCATGAACAGTTAATTTATAGAGAATGACTGGTAGTAATTAAGGTTGTGTATGGTTCGGGCTAACGATCCCATTTTCAAATTTTGGCTTTATCCTTCAATTTTATACTGTCTCATCAATTTCTTATATTCGTACATACATACATACATAGGCAAAAACAAAATCCATCAAATGCTTTTATTTTCCATTCGAATAAAATTGATTTGCATATAGTCATATGAAATCCAAAAAGCCCTAAGTTACAATAACTTTTTAATATGTGAAATAAACAATCTAGGTCAAGCTTAGACTATTTTGATAAAAATTGTGTTTTCAATTGCAAAAGTGTAAAACTTCGTGGGAATATACTATAACATTTTGTAACTCATGGCTTTTGGATTTCATATCATGATGTCTTCTTTAGTCTTTTTCATTAACTTTTCTTATTTTAAGAGTGCATATTTTTATTTCTTCTTTGATTACGTTGTTGTTATTTGCAATATTAGTCAGGTACATGATAGTGTATTTCAGGCAGATATTCTGAACGCCTTGGGTCTAGTTGAAGAGAAGGTTGTAAGGAATTTTGAATTAATTATATACGTGGATATTCAGGCGGCCTTTTAGCATTTTCAGGACAAGTCTAGACTGGTAATTGAGTATAGGAGGGATCTAAGAAGGCAAATGGATTCCAAAAGTATTAGACTCTACTGGATACTGCAGCACTGAGGCTTTCCTGGCAAAGAGATAGCTGAAAGTCTTGCCCGCAGTGGTTCGGTGCTTGACAAATATCTGATGAAAACTTTAGGGCCATTAGAGGATGGACTCCGGACAGAACGAATCACGCCTGAAGGAAAGAATTGGGCTGTGTGGACTAGGACATTGTGGCCTAGTTTGAGACTGCATTATGCAAGGTTCTTCTGTTGATGAGGCAGAGACAGTGGAGCACTTATTGTGTCTATACTATTCTACTGGATACTCTGTCTTCTCCTTTCTTTGCCCTCCTTTCTTATGTATCTCCTTCTTTTGAAGGGACCAACAATGGACGGATCGGTCTTCGAATGCAGGCGCTAACCTTTGCAATTTAACCTAACCTAAAGTATTGTCCGTTATAAATATACAAAAATATTGCTGTTAACAACTGCTAATTAGTTTGTTTTCTTAACATTTATCCAAATAAACTGATGAGCTTCTGTAAGAAACAAAGTTAAACAGAAGGCATTTAACATTTTAATCAGGGGTGTTACAGAATCTGATTGTTGTCAGAATAAGAATTGAAATCGACAAAAAAATGATTTTGGTGTCCCAGAATCCAATATTCTCGATTTGATGTTTGAATCAGAAATGCTATTAGAAAATGTTGTCACAGAATCTGTTCTTATTATATTTTGTCAGAAGTAATCCGATCAGCTGGCAGATTTGCATTGTTTGTTTTTATTTTTCTTTTAGGAGGCTTATTAAAGGCGTAATTTTTGATTTTGTGTGAAGCTTCATGTGTAATTTGTGTGTAATTTTACCTTTTGTTCCATCGCTTTCTTTAGTCGCTACATTTTCTTCGATGGCAGTTGAGTTCGGTTTTGAAAATTGTTTAATCATCATTTCTTAATTCCCGCTTGTTCCGTTTCTTGAAACTTCGGCCTCAAGCTGTTTGATCTAGGTGTAAGGAGGTGTTTCTCTTCATTTACTTATTAGTGTATTTAAATCAATGGCATTACGAGTGATGTTATCTTATGGACTTTCCTCCCATTTCCTCCTTAGGATTTTGTCATAGATCAAAACTTATTAACCCGCGCTTAAAATTCGGTGTTCGATATTATGTTCGGTCAAGAAATTTAATTCTTATAATTAGTAATTGTGCGGCACTAAAAATGGGTGGTTGCGTACAATTTTGTTTTTTCAATGTGAATTCGTACTGTGTGAGATATGTTCAAATTGGAAGACTTACCTTTTACGACGAAGCTCATGTTTGGCTCAATGGGTAAGCCAACAAACAGAATTTCCGAATTTGGTGTGAAGAGAAACAGTTACCAATGGACCCTGAAAGATGTACAGTTTGGTATCATCAAAAACAGTGGAGTACGGTATCGTGTGATGATTTTTTTCTCCGTCACTTCTTTGGGGAGCATATTGGCTTTCCACAAAGCAGTAGGTGGCGTGATTTGCTGATCATTCGTCTGATGTTTGTTATCATCGCCAGAGGTATGCAGGAAGGGAATCTTCTTTACTTTTTAGATGGAGTTGTCTGGAGGGAAGTTGAAGCCACTTTATTAAACATTCGAAGCCACAATTAAATTTTTCTTCATGTCCTCTGCTAGGGCTCGAGCCTAGGTCGTTTGTGTTGTTATGCGTAAGCTCTAACCACTACACCACGCCACCTCAACGTGTGATGATTACCGACTTTATTGTCCAAAATGGAAGGATTGGACTGTGTTTATATATGGTTTAAGCAAAACGGTGCCACATGTCAGACGGCACGCAATACCATGGACTTATCAAAAGGCGAGTTTTTTGTGGGGATACGTGAAGTTCCTCAAATACATGGACAAGCCAGCCACAATTCCAGCGCAGCAATTCCATTAGTAAGATACTGGCCGAAATTCTGGGAAAGGTGTGCCAAAATTGGAGCTCACTGATGGACCACTTACGTCGTAGCAACATTTATATGAAATAATCTTTAAAGAGTAAATGACAAGCATTCATTTATTGCCAAAAAAAAAATTTCATTCATTCTTTTTTTTTAATTTTCAAAATTTTCAAAACGCAAACTGTTAAAAAAATCTAGTGTTATGTATATGGTATTTGTTGAGGATGAAACTTTTATTTTATTTTCGAATATGCGCATGAAATTATTTCGTTTTGTTAACATTTGGCTGAAAGGATTTCCGTATAATTGTACTTTTTTGTAACTAGCGTTTGTTTTTTTATATTTATATATGTATGTGCCTGTTTTTATCGTTCATAAATGTATATTTATTTTTGTTATAATTTATTTACATAACTTAATTTTATTTGATTAAAAGTAATTAAAAGTTTGAATTTTCTTTTGTGGTTGTGGTCTGTTGCTGATGTTGTAGGAGTTAAATGTAACGTTTGGCTGTTAACGTTATGTGGTTGTAAAAGCTCGAATGTTTGTTGTGTTTAGTTGTTTTAAAATGAAAAGGCGTTGTCGGATTGTTGAACTGGAAGTTAAAGAAAGTATATATTATTATTTATTACAAGGCCATAGGAAGAGCGGCCATTGACCTTTACTATCGTTATTAGTGTTTCTGGTGTATTTATTGTTATGTTATGCTCCGGTATATGTTTTTTATGTATGTAAATTGTTGGTAGGTGACTTATATAAAGAAATTTACCAACTTAGCGATTGAAATTAAATTAAGAAAAAAAGAGGTGATTTTGAGTTTGAAAAGACGAAAAACATGTGTGAAAACAACAACAACAAATAATATATCAAAAGAAAAATAGAAAAATTTTGAACATTAAGAAAATTTAAGACCAAAAACTATAGTTTGTTAAAGTGATCCAAGTAAAAAAAAGAAAAAGTTTACATATTCATACAAACATAAATATATATGTAATCGAATTAATTATAAATTAGAAGATTGAGATTTAAAAAAATAAAGAGATTAAGAAAGAATCATACAAAGTATTTTTTAAAATATTAATATTATCTTGGACAATTTCTGGTTGACTTTTATGTTGTGTCGTTTGTAAAACGGTACGGAAACAGTTTATTCTAATCCTAGACCCAAAGTGGCTGTTAAGAATGACGGCAATATTATCATCCCTCGTTTTGAAATCACACAATTGGAAATAAGGAAAAGGAAAAGAACCCAAAATCACCACCTGTACAACTTTACATGCACACTACACAACTTCAACAGCAGCCTGTAGAATGATGGAAATATCAGCCAATAAGTATACCAATTGTATACATGTTTTTATTAAATTTGCATAACTCGCATTCCTCTGATTAGTGTAGTAAATAGCGAATATATAATAATTTAGAACCTTGTATATAAATTCCAAAAAAGAAGAATAAAAAAATTATTATACGAGTATGGTATAGCTTTAAGATAGTTTAAGGTCTTTTTTTTGTATATAGTGTTTGTAAGGAGTGGATCGTGCTGGGTGTATAATAGGTCTCATTTTTTTGTTTGTTTTACCGAATTTATAAAAAAAAGGAATAGACCCTCAGAGAGCTCTTTTAGAAAACTTAAATTGATTTTCGGTCGAAATTTTTAACCGACCAAATACTGGTTCGATCACTTTCAAGTCAAGTAGGTGTTTTTTTTAATGGTTGTAATTTAAAAATATATCAAAATTTCTCTTTTTTTCTTTATTATTATTTTTTTTATGAGAATGATTATTTTAAAATTAAATATTTTTTAGAATTTATTTTCTTCGCATATTGAAGTCACAGTTATTGTTATTTGGTTTTATTATTTATTTAATATTATTTATGTGTTTTAATAAAATCATGTTATGAAAATAATTGGTTTTATTATTTATTTAATATTATTTATGTGTTTTAATAAAATCATGTTATGAAAATAATTATGTATATGTGTGAGTAATTTGTTTAAAAGGATTTCTTAAACAAAAGGTAATGATTGAGTGCAGGACATGTGTGATTAGGTCATTGAGGCTTTAGTATTTGGGGTCATTATTAATTACAAGATGACTTTGGAAGGGAGGGTATGACGTACCTGGGCAATAACGTCTGCCTCAGGAAACAAGTTTACATGCGTATCGTGAAAAAGAAGTTATTTCGTTCGCGTTTTTGTGTTTTTTTCATACTCAAGAATTAAGTTTGAATTGTTAAATAACATTAAAAGGTTTTTTTAGAAATTTTTTTATTGTTAGAAATTTGTGATATGGGTCGGAAAGTCACCTCTGAGAATATTGAGCTAGCCCAATTGAGTCACAACAAGGCAAAATTTTGGAACATATTTGAAGAAACAAAATTGTGTGTGTAATCTTTCTTCATATGAGTAATTTTAATACTGGCAACACTGGTTTATTCACACTAAACCATGGCCATGGTGAAATTACTTATAAGGGGGTGTTGAACAACCAGCAGGTTTTTTTAGTTATACCCAGCGTTACCAAATGTTCAGATTTATCTGTATTTTGCATTTTTTTTAAGCATTAAGCAGTTTTGAAGCTTTTTGTTTAAAAAATAAGTTTTTCTGTAAATTGTGCAGATTTTGCAGTTTTTACATTTTAGTTTTTGACTTTGAATTTTTTATTTTAATTACAATTTCTGAAGTAAGAATTTCATCCCATTTACTGTAGTGAGGTTTACTCGTACCTTTTTTAATGCGACATTGTATTTAGCCCTTTTTTGGCCATTGATCACAAATAAATAGAGAATTCACATAGCGTGGAATCCTTAAATTTAGGTCTAAGAAATTTGCGTTTTTCTGCGTAGTAGTTTCAGAAACATAAATTTTGTTGGTAAAAGAACAGTGGGAAACATAATATACTACCTAAGTACGTACGTGTGAGTGACATATCTGCTTCACTAATAAAATATTAAATATTGTTACGAAAATAAGGTTGAGCACCACAGCGTTTATTACATCGCTAAAATAAATAAACAAAAGCTGCGTGCTGTTTACGAATAACCAAATCTACAACAACTATTAGCAGAGATAAAGTAAATAAAAATAACACGGTAACAACAATAATTAAGCAGCAAAGAACACAAGTAACAGACAATAAACAAACAACAACAAATACTAAGAGCTGAAAGAGGTAGATGTTCACATACGCATGTCTACAAAAGAACTAAAAAGAAATTAAAAGAAAGAAATGGAATCTACCTGAAATATCGAGAGGTTCGAGAGCTTTCGATGTGTTGTTTACTCAGCCATATAAAAAGCACATCGTCGCGAACAGGAACCAGTTTATGTGTCATAAACTCAGCGAGTGCAGTTTTAGTAAAGTAAACTCAGCGAGTGCAGTTTATGTGAAGAGAGTTTATAAGGAGTAAACTCGTGAAGTATAAAACCAGCTTAGTTGGAGCTAACTCAGTAAAAGGAGTTAAGTATGGATAACCTCTGCTTGAAAAGGTTGTGATCGAACCTAAGTTATAACTACGATCGTGTTGCAAGATCTTTAAGTAGAAGATCTGTCGAGTAATTTTGTTATTTTATTTTTAGGCGGAGTAATTAAGAATAGAAAATTGTTATTGCCTGTAAAATGGTTACAAGTAGAGGTGTACAAAACTTTGTTGAATAAAGGATTTTAATTAAACATAGTAAACACAATATTTATTTTATTTTAACTACAATCTACGAATTCATAAATACACGTTTTTAAAAAGGTAAAATGTAATAAAAATAAAATGTATTAAAAAGTTAAAGCCTCAAATGTAATTTTATTGCTTTTTTGAGTTACGCATTCCATTTTGAAATAACGGTATATCTTCGAAACAAGAGCTAGCCAAAATTGTGGTTTGCTCCACTGGTTTTAGCATACTTAAAGCCGTACTTTCCCCGCCTGCCGCCACGTTTGTCGGAAACAAAAAGGCGTAACACACATCAAAATACACTATGATATAAATTATCCGGTATGTTCTGTGAATCAAAATCAAGTGAAATTGAAATCGAATGAAACTTCAAATTGCTATAATTTTCGAATCCGACAAGATTTTAATATTCTTTCTTGTTAACACTCACATTTCAAATAACTTTTTTGATTATCAAATTTTTAAAATAACTTTTTCACTTTTTTAAGTATGTGCAGTTTTTTCACTTTAAAATCAGTTTTTTTTTTTCTTAATTTTCAGTTATGTTTTTGCTCATATTTTTGTTATTATTAACGATTTCTTATTAAAAACGGATACATAACTTTTGTGAAACTTAAAATTTTTGTGAAAATTTGTGAATATGTATGTTTTTTTACCGAATGATTGTGTTTTTTAAAAAATAAATAATTGCAAACTTTTCTTCTAATTTGCTGCCGCTAAACAAAATACCAACGATTTTTAAGAAATGCACCGCCAAATAGAAGCGTTGGTGTGATTTGATGGGATTTACGAGTCATCATCATTATTTTAACACTTTTTTATTATTATTTGTCTTTTTTTTAACAAAAACTGAAATTTAAAATTTTATTTGGGTTTTTTGTGTTTTTCATCTCGTTTATTTAGGTATGTTTTTCACTTTTGACAGATGCTTTTTTATTCCACTACGGGCTCTTTTTGACATAAACGATTCAAAAAATGTTGTTGTTGTTTTTGTATTGTTGTAGAGTGCCACCACCTTATGTAATTTCACCATGCCCATGGCGTAATAAATAAGGAGCATGCAGATCTACAACAATTTCTAGATCTACAACAATTATTTAAAAAATAAGAAGAATAACAGTCAAATTGTTTTGTGTTTTTATTTGCACCAGTTTGAATCAGTGTTACTACCAACAGCATTATAAATTACACACAACGTGCATCAAAATTACACGTATGAAAAAAAATTACACACAAAATTCAGTTTCTACGAATATTATATATATACATAGAGTGACTCCAATCAGACAAGAGCTTTTTTTATAGTAAAGTCCTCTAAATAAATATATAGATTTTTGAGGTCTTATTTATTATACATCAAATATAAACCTTTATAAATAATAAGAAAACCAGCTTTTTATACAATAATAACTGTAACTTTCATCAGAAACACAAAAATAATTCATTTCTTTAGCTCAGCGCATAATCGATCAAAGCAAAATATGAATAATTGAAATGTAATAATCGAACAGTTAGTAATAGTTTATATATCCTTTGTAATCCAGAATAGTCAGTAAGCCCATAGGCACTGATTTTAACAAATTTTAGCATTCTTTCGGCTCTACGGAGTTCTATACTTTTAATAATGTCGTCTTAAGCTGAACTAGTTTGTTAAACTTTTTCTGATAAGCTCTTATAGCCAATTACTTCCAAAGATGTTCCATTATATTAGGTTCTGGGCTCTGGGATCTGGGTGTCTCTGTAAGTTTAGATTAGATACAAATCAACCAAACCTTTATGTTATCCGATGTTGGCTTGAGATCGTTGTCTTGATAGGATGATATACAGCTTGATGCCCTCTTTCCCTGCACTTTACTTCATATTATCTTTTTGAATTTTGAGATAAACAGCTTTACCTATTTTACCTCAAAAAATGTGAATTGTCGTAACCAGCATTCAAATCACAGTCCCAAACTATCCTCCATTCTTATAATAGTTTTTGTATGTTTATGATTAAATTCGATTAAAGAAAACAATAGAACAAAAGTTAAAATTACTCACAAATTAAACATGAAGCTAATTACTCACAGACTACACACACAATGAAAAATTACAAACAATATGTAATTACACATTACGCAACTAGTTGGAATATGTTAACGACAGCTGAAGAAATATAGGGTTGCTAGACGTTTTCTTACATGGACTGACTTTTGCTTAATTTTTTTTTTTTTTGTGCAGCTTTTTATTTTAAATTTTTTGAATCGACGTCTCAGAAATAGGCAATACAGCGTTCTTCATAGATATATAATATTTTGCAAAGTAAACTGATAAAATTCAATATTTATCATATTTTTGGAATTAAATCTAGAATTGTCAATGTTAGTTGACTCACATTGTTAGTTGACTAACATTGACACTTCTTAAAAAACTAAATAAAGAGATGGTTGTTTAAATTATATAACAAAATAAGAATTTAAGAATTTTGAGAAAATGTGCAATTTCTATACCACATTAAGATGTTTTTATTACATTATTTTTAGAATAAATGGTTTTAAATTAAAGAAAAGAGAAAAATAAAAATAAATGAAAATTATGCATCACGTTTTTTATCCTAGAAACATATTTATCTTCTTTAAAGAAGTACACGAGCATGTAAATCTATATCTATATCTATATCTATCTATATCTATATCTATATCTATATCTATATCTATATCTATATCTATATCTATATCTATATCTATATCTATATCTATATCTATATCTATATCTATATCTATATCTATATCTATATCTATATCTATATCTATATCTATATCTATATCTATATCTATATCTATATCTATATCTATATCTATATCTATATCTATATCTATATCTATATCTATATCTATATCTATATCTATATCTATATCTATATCTATATCTATATCTATATCTATATCTATATCTATATCTATATCTATATCTATATCTATATCTATATCTATATCTATATCTATATCTATATCTATATCTATATCTATATCTATATCTATATCTATATCTATATCTATATCTATATCTATATCTATATCTATATCTATATCTATATCTATATCTATATCTATATCTATATCTATATCTATATCTATATCTATATCTATATCTATATCTATATCTATATCTATATCTATATCTATATCTATATCTATATCTATATCTATATCTATATCTATATCTATATCTATATCTATATCTATATCTATATCTATATCTATATCTATATCTATATCTATATCTATATCTATATCTATATCTATATCTATATCTATATCTATATCTATATCTATATCTATATCTATATCTATATCTATATCTATATCTATATCTATATCTATATCTATATCTATATCTATATCTATATCTATATCTATATCTATATCTATATCTATATCTATATCTATATCTATCTATATCTATATCTATATCTATATCTATATCTATATCTATATCTATATCTATATCTATATCTATATCTATATCTATATCTATATCTATATCTATATCTATATCTATATCTATATCTATATCTATATCTATATCTATATCTATATCTATATCTATATCTATATCTATATCTATATCTATATCTATATCTATATCTATATCTATATCTATATCTATATCTATATCTATATCTATATCTATATCTATATCTATATCTATATCTATATCTATATCTATATCTATATCTATATCTATATCTATATCTATATCTATATCTATATCTATATCTATATCTATATCTATATCTATATCTATATCTATATCTATATCTATATCTATATCTATATCTATATCTATATCTATATCTATATCTATATCTATATCTATATCTATATCTATATCTATATCTATATCTATATCTATATCTATATCTATATCTATATCTATATCTATATCTATATCTATATCTATATCTATATCTATATCTATATCTATATCTATATCTATATCTATATCTATATCTATATCTATATCTATATCTATATCTATATCTATATCTATATCTATATCTATATCTATATCTATATCTATATCTATATCTATATCTATATCTATATCTATATCTATATCTATATCTATATCTATATCTATATCTATATCTATATCTATATCTATATCTATATCTATATCTATATCTATATCTATATCTATATCTATATCTATATCTATATCTATATCTATATCTATATCTATATCTATATCTATATCTATATCTATATATCTATATCTATATCTATATCTATATCTATATCTATATCTATATCTATATCTATATCTATATCTATATCTATATCTATATCTATATCTATATCTATATCTATATCTATATCTATATCTATATCTATATCTATATCTATATCTATATCTATATCTATATCTATATCTATATCTATATCTATATCTATATCTATATCTATATCTATATCTATATCTATATCTATATCTATATCTATATCTATATCTATATCTATATCTATATCTATATCTATATCTATATCTATATCTATATCTATATCTATATCTATATCTATATCTATATCTATATCTATATCTATATCTATATCTATATCTATATCTATATCTATATCTATATCTATATCTATATCTATATCTATATCTATATCTATATCTATATCTATATCTATATCTATATCTATATCTATATCTATATCTATATCTATATCTATATCTATATCTATATCTATATCTATATCTATATCTATATCTATATCTATATCTATATCTATATCTATATCTATATCTATATCTATATCTATATCTATATCTATATCTATATCTATATCTATATCTATATCTATATCTATATCTATATCTATATCTATATCTATATCTATATCTATATCTATATCTATATCTATATCTATATCTATATCTATATCTATATCTATATCTATATCTATATCTATATCTATATCTATATCTATATCTATATCTATATCTATATCTATATCTATATCTATATCTATATCTATATCTATATCTATATCTATATCTATATCTATATCTATATCTATATCTATATCTATATCTATATCTATATCTATATCTATATCTATATCTATATCTATATCTATATCTATATCTATATCTATATCTATATCTATATCTATATCTATATCTATATCTATATCTATATCTATATCTATATCTATATCTATATCTATATCTATATCTATATCTATATCTATATCTATATCTATATCTATATCTATATCTATATCTATATCTATATCTATATCTATATCTATATCTATATCTATATCTATATCTATATCTATATCTATATCTATATCTATATCTATATCTATATCTATATCTATATCTATATCTATATCTATATCTATATCTATATCTATATCTATATCTATATCTATATCTATATCTATATCTATATCTATATCTATATCTATATCTATATCTATATCTATATCTATATCTATATCTATATCTATATCTATATCTATATCTATATCTATATCTATATCTATATCTATATCTATATCTATATCTATATCTATATCTATATCTATATCTATATCTATATCTATATCTATATCTATATCTATATCTATATCTATATCTATATCTATATCTATATCTATATCTATATCTATATCTATATCTATATCTATATCTATATCTATATCTATATCTATATCTATATCTATATCTATATCTATATCTATATCTATATCTATATCTATATCTATATCTATATCTATATCTATATCTATATCTATATCTATATCTATATCTATATCTATATCTATATCTATATCTATATCTATATCTATATCTATATCTATATCTATATCTATATCTATATCTATATCTATATCTATATCTATATCTATATCTATATCTATATCTATATCTATATCTATATCTATATCTATATCTATAAATGTTAATGAAAAATGAACGGTGTTGGTCGGGGATATGGAAATATCAAGCACGCTTTGATACCAGCACAGTAGTTCGCTATTGAGTGGGTTTTCAAAGCCTCGATATTCCCTCTCCTACATACGTTATCCAACAGAAATTTTAATTCTGCGTGCTTAATTATCATAGTTTTATTTAACCAAAGACTCATATTTACTAAGAACAAAGTTACACCAGCAAAGATATTTGAAGTACACACCGATATATCACTTATTTCAGCAAACAGAAATACTACTATCTAGCAAATCATTATAAATTTTTTGTAATTAAATAGACATAAAGAAATTGTTTAAAGGAGTAGAAAAAAAATGATAAAAAATAAATAAATAATAATAATATAAAATAATAAAAATTATTATAACATTAGAAAGTATAAAAACAATAGATAAATGAAAATAAATAAAATAAAATATAAGTAACTAAAAAAATTAAATTAAATTAAATAAATAAAAAAATGCTAAATAAGAAAAAAAATTAACTAAATTCATTTAAAGATGAGCAGCAAAAAAATATATTTTTGAAAAAGTAAATTGTTAAAATGTTTTAAACTATTATTTTCCTTTTTTTTTTGTTTTTCTGGTCACCATAAAATCAAAATGATTTCTCTAAATCAAAATAAAATATAAATCAAAATCAAAACAAATAAAACAACTCACGACTTAACCGTTGATATCCCAACATAAGTACTTGTGATGTGACAAACGATTAAAAATGTTGATAACGGACGATTCTCATCTACAACAAAGTTTGATTTAGAGAAATGTTGATAACATATTGTTAGGCAAATAAGGTTGGACATTACAGCGTTTATTACATCGCTAAAATAAATAAACAAAAGCTGCAGGAACAACTATACGTGCAGTTTACAAATAACTAAATCTACAACAACAACTATTAGCAGAGACAAAGTAAATAAAAATAACACGGCAACAAGCAGTGAAAACAAGTAACAGACAATAAACAAGCAACAACAAACACTAAGAGCTGAAAGAGGTAGATGTTTACTTACGCATGGCTACAAAAGAACTAAAAAGAAATTCAAAGAAAGAAATGGAATCTTCCTGAAATATCGAGAGGTTCGAGAGCTTTCGATGTGTTGTTTACTCAGTCATATAACAAGCACATCAATGCGAACAGTGATCAATTTATGTGTCGTAAACTCAGCGAGTGGTGTTTAAGTAAACCCAGCGAGTGCAGTTTGTGTAAAGAGGAGTTTATAAAGATTAAACTCGTGAAGTGAATCGTGAATTAAAAAACCAGTTTAGTTGGAGCTAACTCAGTAAAGAGAGTTAAGTGTGGATAACCTCTGGTTGAAAAGGTTGTGATCGAACCTAAGTTATAACTACGATCGGGTTGGAAGATCTTTAAGTAGAAAGATCTGTCGAGTAATTGTAGTTGTTTGCAAGATTGTAAACAGACAGAGTAATTAAGAATAAAAATTGTTATTGCCTGTAAAAGATTACAAGCAGTGGTGCACATAACTGTCTTGAATAAAGGATTTTGAATTAAAACCAAACACAAAATTTATTTTATTTTAACTACAATCTACGAACTCATAAAAACACGTTTTTAAAAAGGTAAAAACGTAACAATATGTACGTAAACGTTAAAAGATTGTAACTTTATAAACACTATACATATGTTGCACAGAATTATATTTTAACAAGACTACAAAAAAAATTTATAAGAAACCAATAACATCCTATTTTTACAATGCATATATAACAAATACATTTGAGTTTTCCCACTTGTCTATCAAAATTTATATTGCAAACACAAAAACAATCATAATTGATACACATATAAAAAATATATATATACATAAAATACCGTTTTTTTCCAAACTATAAAGGAATATATAATTTTATATATCACTTTTTGTAACTAACGGATCTTAAAATTTACTTTCACAATTTCTTAATTTTTTTCTCGTTATGGTATAAATTTTTTTCTTTTTTTAATTTTTCTTTTAATTATAAAAATCGTATCATATTATTATTCATATTATTTCATATTGTAAACTTTGCAATTCTCGATAATTTTTCCCTCAATATTTTTCACCTTTTAAACTTCAATTTTCACTATGCCATGTCTTTCCCTCTGGGAATGGCACCTGGGAGTAAAAGGACACTAAAAATGTAAAAAGGCATCCTATTATTTCGCCCTTGCAAAAAGTAAATATAATGTAAAGTAAATATAATGTCCATTACATTTGTCCTCTACCTAAACAAGGCGTTGGTCAAAGGTCCAACTGTTTTGCAAAAGATACAATTATATTGCCAATTCAAAGATAATAGACGGCAATTAAAAGGTAAACATCAGCAGGTACAAACTACAATTTTCACATATAGATAGAGTTCATTAACAATCGAATTTAAAAAGCTACCTGTTAAAACTAATAACGGTGCAAGCTCATTACAAAACCCCCCGCCAAGATCAGACTTTGGCGGTATTTTTAACGACAATTCTGATAAACTTGCACCAACCGACTTTTATTGACGTATATCCTTAGCATGATACGTTGCAATAGACACACCTTTCAAATCCTATAGCTCATAATAGTTCTTACCTAATTTTCGTTTAATACGTGCCTTTAAAAATGTCGGGGCTAATTTTGAATTATAACCCTGCTCAAAGTTGCCCTGTTTAAAGTTCCGTCGGAAAACCTCTTGGCCTGGTCGATAAGTGACATCCCTAGAGCGCTGATTGAAGAATTTCTCGTTCCTTTTAATCACTTCGATCGAACCGAATAGAACGATCATATTTAACAGTTCTAATTGACGCATCAGTGAATATGTTGAGCCATTAGTAATCATGTGTTGTCCAAAAGCCATGTAATATGGAGAAGATCCAATGGTAGAATAATGAACTGATCGGAGAGCACAACATATATTACTAAGTTGTTCATCCCAGTTCTTCTGATCAGGCTTTACATACGATTTGATGGCCGACAAAACTGATCTGTTAACTCTTTCCGAAGCGTTGGCTTGGGGAGAATGCACAGCGGTATAAATATGTCTAACTCAATAATGGGACAAAAACCCATTAAATTGTGTGGCACGAAATTGTAATCCATTGTCTGAAACCACTGCCTCAGGAACGCCAAAAGCATGAAATAATTCTTTTTCCATAAATGATATCACTACATCTGATGAAAATTTTTTAATTGGTTTTAAGAACGGAAATTTCGAAAAGTGATCAAGAACGATAAAAATTCCAATATGTCCAGACCTAGATCTAGGATATGGACCAAGAAATGCATAGTTTCTGAAAAAAGCTATCTGACATTGTTACATTACCCATAGCAGGTCTAAAAGTTTGATTTGGATCCTTAGTTGCCTAGCAAATTTCGCACTTGTTTACATAATTTTTTACATCGAAAGCTAAAAAACAAAACCTACGAAGCCTCTCTAATATTTTTGTATGCCTCAGTGGGATGAAAATGGATTATCATGTGCCATTTTCAAAAGATAGTTAACCATAGCTTTAGGTATCCATAACTTCCATGAGAAACTATCCTACAATTCCATTTCAGTAGCATGTGAGGTACGTCGATACAGGTAACCATCTTCTATACACAGATTGATAAAAGATTTATACACAGATCGATACCTGTATCGACGTACCTCACATGCTACTGATATAGATTGCAGGGTTTTATCTACATTTTGTTTTACTTTGTCCAATAGGTGACGATATTCTTCAGATTTAAAATTTGCAAAGTTTATATCAACAGAGAATCCTTTATGGTTTTCATCTGATAACATCTTACAAATGTCTAAACCAGAAAATCTTCTGTATTAGCCATATACAATGCATCTGGGATAATGTTCTGAGCACCCTTCCTGTGCTCAATTTTAAACTTTAATTTCTGTAATTTTCACGACCAACGTGCAAGACGTGAGTTAAGATCAGATTGAGACATAAGCCACTTCAAAGAAGCATGATCTGTAACGACGGTAAACTCATGCCCTTCAACATAAGCCATACACCTTGTAATGATCAATAAAGCTGTCAAACACTGCTGTTCCGTAACTGAATAGTTAGGCTGGGCCGGATTGAGCTTTTTCGACATGAAAGCAAATGGAACCTGTTGACCTTCAGCATCCTTTTGCACTAAAACACTACCTATACCTGTTTTGCTTGCGTCACAATGAATCATAAACGGTTCGTGAAGTCAGGACTATGTAGAACAGGGGCGGTACTCAATATGGTCTTGAACAACTCAAACGCACTGTGGGCCTCCTCGTTCCAAGCAAATTTTCTCTCTCCTTTAAGCAGATTAGTAATCGGAGTGGTTATAGTTGCATAGTTTTTTATGAATTTTCGATACCAGCCCGACATTCCCAAAAATCTTCGGTAATAGAAGAAACTTTATCGGGATCTATCCGTATAACCCCATCCCAACCAAATAACTTAAATACTTAACCTCTGAAACACAAAAACGACTCTTTTCAACATTAATTGTAAGTCCTGATTTCTTCAATTCGCTGGCCAATAATCTTATAACCTCTAAATGCTTCTCGAAGGATTCT
Source organism: Wohlfahrtia magnifica (assembly GCA_023159175.1). NCBI lineage: Eukaryota > Metazoa > Arthropoda > Insecta > Diptera > Sarcophagidae > Wohlfahrtia > Wohlfahrtia magnifica. Next base: position 3,633,293 of record JAKWBJ010000180.1, on the reverse strand, counting down.
GATATAATTAAGAGATCATCAAGGTATACAAACACCTCCGTCTTGAGAGCCTTAGGTATGATTTTATCCATTAAACGGGGCATTGTCTGTGGCGCATTACATAACCCGAACGGCATAACAGTGTAATGGTATAACGGTCGCCCGGGAACAGTGAATGCCGTTTTCTCCCGAGAATTGGGATCTAAAGGGATCTGCCAAAAAGCATCCTTGAGATCCAAGCTGGTTATATATTTGGCTTTTGGACGTCTACTCAGTATACCATCTATTTGAGAAAGGGGATTAGCATCGCCTAAAGTGACTGAATTCAATTTCCTACCATCTAAACATAATCTAATTTTCCCTGGTTTTCTATGTAAAACAACTGGTGATGACCAAGCGCTATCAGACTGCTCTATAACTCTTAATGATAGCATTCTGTCCAGTTCCTCATAGATCAGCTTCTCAACCGCTGATGATACGGAAAAGTGTCTCTGTTTGATGGGTTTAGCATTACAGTGTCTATTGCATGGCTTGAAATGTTAGTTTTGCTCAATCCTTCTTTACTAAATGATGGAAACTTACTAACTACTTCACCTAACGCCTGTCTCTGGATAACAGAAAGCACAACTTGATTATCTAGTTTACTAATATTATTAGATGACAACGGTAAGGAGGCAGAAAACCAAATAAATTCCAAAAATCAATTCCCAAAAACATATCTCTTTTCAAACTAGGTATTATAAATATATATTATGAATACTTATTTTAATAAATCCTTTGATGACCTGATCCTTGTTATCAGCAGTCTTCACCGAGAAATTGATTTTCCTATTTTACTACCCGATTTAATAAAGTTATCTGCTGCATCTGCCACTATACAACTAATAGGTGCGCCCGTATCTAGTAATCCTAAAAATTTTCTACCGAAAAAAATAACTTCCGCATATGGTCTAATATCATTTGGTCTGTGCAAAACTGAGCCTATAATATTCTTTCTCAACGTTTGAACTGATTTTAACGAAGAACTTTTTCTTGGAAGTTTTAACGAAGAGTCACGTTTACCAAAGGAATGTTGTCCATTTGCTCAATGTCATAGCGGTAATGCACTTAACAATAAAATTCGGTTTTAGGGGAGAAATTATTCTGCTGGAGGGCTTTTTTATGAACGATGTGCACTTCAAGGTGCACTCGCTCTCCCGTTTTTTAGACCACACTTAGAACAATTTAGTTTGTAAGTATTAGGCAATCCACAGCCGTAGCAAAATACAGTGCGTTCAGCCAAAAAATCTTGATACCGGTGGCCTGGCTTGTTACAATTCCAGCAGTTCGCATTCAACGCTGAAACTGCTTTTCCATCATGAACAGTTGGCGAATTATCCGGCATATCATTCTCGATTTCCGCTATGTGCCGTTGGGGTACAAATAAACTATATCATGTGCCGCCAAAGAATCATTATGTTTTTTTTGAACATCTTTCATGATAAATTCACTGCTTCTGCAGATAGAGTTCAATTTGTATCTCTGGGATCAAATTACGCCCTAAAATTTCGACCAAAGTCCTGTCACTAAGTGGTTCATTCTGCCGATCAGTCAAATTAACAATAGACTCATAAAAAATTCGAACGATGATTCTAGCATTACATACTAAACAATAGGAGTATTGCAAGCGTCACAATTACACTATCTCTCCTGCCCAACAATTGAATTGTCGCCAACCTGCTCAGTGATCGACATGATTATTTATTATACAAAAAGTTAAAAACAAAAGTTAAAAAATAATCAGATAAAATAAAACAAATCAAATCACTCTGTGCCTACTAAAAATGGTAAGTGTTGTCACAACAACAGTTGCAGTGAAAAATAAAAATATACGTTAAAGCCTTATCTTAATAAGAACTTCTTGCATATGCCAAATTCCAAGATGTTACAAATTCGTGTATTCCGACCAATTAGATTATGTAGTCACACTTCATTCGATAATTTTCACAACTCACAACACTCCCAAGTTGTGTATTCCATGAATTTATAATATTATTAAAAACATAATGAGACCTTAAGTATTGCGTGATCATGGTGACTAAGTCAGTGGTTTAACGTGAGTACCTGCCCTAGGACGTTACCTCACGGTGCCAAAGCACGAGTGAATACAATGCGTCCCCACCTATGATTAAAATCACCAGTGAGTACCAATTTAAGGCCATGTTATTTGGACATGACCTCACACCTTGGTGAGGTACCGGAGACTATCTAAACTCCAACCGATCTATGGGTCACGGCACCCCGTTAAAAATGTAACTCCACACCGAGCCAGCATAGCTCTCCCCGCGATTTGGGTTTAAAACACAGCCACCACGTTGCTCCCACAAAGGGGGCCTCACCATAGTCAGGCAGGAACCGAAATTCCTGGGGCTCCCGACACCCGTGGCACCAGAATTAAGCCTCCGGTCAGGCCTCGTAGCATAAATGCTACTACCAGTGTAAGTCCCAAACAACTTCGGACTGGTGACCAAGATGGTGATTACAACAAACAAGAAACACTCAAACAACACAACAATAAACGGAGCCACCCTCACGGGAGAACTCAAAGTGACATCGTGCGCCACGGACACAATACACAAAAACAAGAACACAACCAGTCAAAAGCAGACCAGTACAAACACACAACACCCAAAACTGCAGCCACAAATCAAGCCGCAAACAGCAGGCCGGGAAACAGCAAACAGCAGACAATCACAGCAAGCAGCATAACACACCAATCGTCAACACCCCAGCGGGACGCCAAGCTAGAAAAAAAAAGGCTAGCCAGGAGACCGCTAAGATGGTGATGCAGGTTCAACCTCCGCTAAAAGTGCCGTCCTTCTACGCCTAAGCACCTCAAGGGCAAAAACGCCCAGCCTACCATAAGTACGATCGTCCAACAATACCCTACTGAAATCCCACACCCCCCCCAGTATGAGTAATACCCATACTATCTAAATCCCTAACGTCATCATAGTCAGGGCACGAAGTCAGTACATGCCCCCAGTCCTCAATTCCCCTCCCACACCGACAGTCAGCTGATTCAGTCTGGCCAATTCGATGCAAAAATGCATTGAAAGAGCCATGTCCCGTCAGTATGAACGCCATACTCAAGCCAAAGCCAAAGTCAGGGTGTTCCCGTACGAACGTAACGTCCGGAATAAATCCATAAGTCACCCTTCCCTTGTCGTTATATACGTTAAAGCCTTATCTTAATAAGAACTTCTTGCATATGCCAAATTCCAAGATGTTACAAATTCCAAGATGAAACAACACAACTAATTGTGGACACGATCAGGATCACCTCCAAAATCGTGTATTCCGACCAATTAGATTATGTAGTCACACTTCATTCGATAATTTTCACAACTCACAACACTCCCAAGTTGTGTATTCCATGAATTTATAATATTATTAAAAACATAATGAGACCTTAAGTATTGCGTGATCATGGTGACTAAGTCAGTGGTTTAACGTGAGTACCTGCCCTAGGACGTTACCTCACGGTGCCAAAGCACGAGTGAATACAATGCGTCCCCACCTATGATTAAAATCACCAGTGAGTACCAATTTAAGGCCATGTTATTTGGACATGACCTCACACCTTGGTGAGGTACCGGAGACTATCTAAACTCCAACCGATCTATGGGTCACGGCACCCCGTTAAAAATGTAACTCCACACCGAGCCAGCATAGCTCTCCCCGCGATTTGGGTTTAAAACACAGCCACCACGTTGCTCCCACAAAGGGGGCCTCACCATAGTCAGGCAGGAACCGAAATTCCTGGGGCTCCCGACACCCGTGGCACCAGAATTAAGCCTCCGGTCAGGCCTCGTAGCATAAATGCTACTACCAGTGTAAGTCCCAAACAACTTCGGACTGGTGACCAAGATGGTGATTACAACAAACAAGAAACACTCAAACAACACAACAATAAACGGAGCCACCCTCACGGGAGAACTCAAAGTGACATCGTGCGCCACGGACACAATACACAAAAACAAGAACACAACCAGTCAAAAGCAGACCAGTACAAACACACAACACCCAAAACTGCAGCCACAAATCAAGCCGCAAACAGCAGGCCGGGAAACAGCAAACAGCAGACAATCACAGCAAGCAGCATAACACACCAATCGTCAACACCCCAGCGGGACGCCAAGCTAGAAAAAAAAAGGCTAGCCAGGAGACCGCTAAGATGGTGATGCAGGTTCAACCTCCGCTAAAAGTGCCGTCCTTCTACGCCTAAGCACCTCAAGGGCAAAAACGCCCAGCCTACCATAAGTACGATCGTCCAACAATACCCTACTGAAATCCCACACCCCCCCAGTATGAGTAATACCCATACTATCTAAATCCCTAACGTCATCATAGTCAGGGCACGAAGTCAGTACATGCCCCCAGTCCTCAATTCCCCTCCCACACCGACAGTCAGCTGATTCAGTCTGGCCAATTCGATGCAAAAATGCATTGAAAGAGCCATGTCCCGTCAGTATGAACGCCATACTCAAGCCAAAGCCAAAGTCAGGGTGTTCCCGTACGAACGTAACGTCCGGAATAAATCCATAAGTCACCCTTCCCTTGTCGTTATATACGTTAAAGCCTTATCTTAATAAGAACTTCTTGCATATGCCAAATTCCAAGATGTTACAAATTCCAAGATGAAACAACACAACTAATTGTGGACACGATCAGGATCACCTCCAAAATCGTGTATTCCGACCAATTAGATTATGTAGTCACACTTCATTCGATAATTTTCACAACTCACAACACTCCCAAGTTGTGTATTCCATGAATTTATAATATTATTAAAAACATAATGAGACCTTAAGTATTGCGTGATCATGGTGACTAAGTCAGTGGTTTAACGTGAGTACCTGCCCTAGGACGTTACCTCACGGTGCCAAAGCACGAGTGAATACAATGCGTCCCCACCTATGATAAAATCACCAGTGAGTACCAATTTAAAGCCATGTTATTTGGACATGACCTCACACCTTGGTGAGGTACCGGAGACTATCTAAACTCCAACCGATCTATGGGTCACGGCACCCGGTTAAAAATGTAACTCCACACCGAGCCAGCATAGCTCTCCCCGCGATTTGGGTTTAAAACACAGCCACCACGTTGCTCCCACAAAGGGGGCCTCACCATAGTCAGGCAGGAACCGAAATTCCTGGGGCTCCCGACACCCGTGGCACCAGAATTAAGCCTCCGGTCAGGCCTCGTAGCATAAATGCTACTACCAGTGTAAGTCCCAAACAACTTCGGACTGGTGACCAAGATGGTGATTACAACAAACAAGAAACACTCAAAGAACACAACAATAAACGGAGCCACCCTCACGGGAGAACTCAAAGTGACATCGTGCGCCACGGACACAATACACAAAAACAAGAACACAACCAGTCAAAAGCAGACCAGTACAAACACACAACACCCAAAACTGCAGCCACAAATCAAGCCGCAAACAGCAGGCCGGGAAACAGCAAACAGCAGACAATCACAGCAAGCAGCATAACACACCAATCGTCAACACCCCAGCGGGACGCCAAGCTAGAAAAAAAAAGGCTAGCCAGGAGACCGCTAAGATGGTGATGCAGGTTCAACCTCCGCTAAAAGTGCCGTCCTTCTACGCCTAAGCACCTCAAGGGCAAAAACGCCCAGCCTACCATAAGTACGATCGTCCAACAATACCCTACTGAAATCCCACACCCCCCCCAGTATGAGTAATACCCATACTATCTAAATCCCTAACGTCATCATAGTCAGGGCACGAAGTCAGTACATGCCCCCAGTCCTCAATTCCCCTCCCACACCGACAGTCAGCTGATTCAGTCTGGCCAATTCGATGCAAAAATGCATTGAAAGAGCCATGTCCCGTCAGTATGAACGCCATACTCAAGCCAAAGCCAAAGTCAGGGTGTTCCCGTACGAACGTAACATCCGGAATAAATCCATAAGTCACCCTTCCCTTGTCGCTGTTCGTCCATCTCGTCTGCCACATATCTACGAGGCACCCCTGCAGAAGGGCCTTATACCTATCACTCCCATTCTCGAGCTCCGAAACAGAAAGCCAATCGTTCGTCCCAAGTGGCAGTCCCCTCTTGATCCTTGCACATTCTCTGACACGTGAGAATCTTACTCTGTCCAACAACAGACATGACCGTCATATACCACACCGACGCGCCATACGCCGCACAAGCGACGAAAAGCCCATCGTATATGATACGGACGCACGCCTGCTGAGTCCCCAATCACTCCTCAACATGCGCCTAACCTTTCCAACGATAGCTGCCAGTTTATGCCTGACATGGGTGAGATGAGCCTGGAAGCTCATACGCTCCCCAACAACTATTCCGAGATACCTGACCTGAGTCACATAGCGAATGCTGTTGTCACCAATTCTAATGAGTGGAGGTCGCCCGGTTGACAATATGCCCTCAAGCAACATCATCACCGTTTATTCCACTGCGACGTCCACACCAACCCCTACACCCCACTCACAAGCAATACGGATGGCCTGGGCACCCCTTCTCTCCAGCTCAGCACGAGACCGGCCTTCGATCAGGATGAGCAGGTCATCCGCATACGCACACAGTTTAAATGTCAGCCCGAGCTGTCTCGACAGAGTATCCATCATGACCTCCATCCAAACCGTTTCAAAGGACCCAACAACACACGCCTTCCTACCCTCAAAATAGCTGCTCCAAATGCCCATCTCACGACAGCCAACCTCCGATAGCCTTCGTAAGACCTTGTCCCACGAAAGATAATCGAAGGCTCCCTTAAAGTCAATGAAAAGCCCAAGCACATACTTCGAAGATGACTGTTCGACAGAACTCTTCACATGCATCCAAGCGTCTTCGACGCATTTGCCTTCCCTAAAACCAAACTGGTAACATGAAGGGCCCCCGCTGTAGCATTCCTTGAGTCTGTACACCATGATTCTTTCCAGCACTTTTCCAAATACTGGCAAGAGGCTGATGCCCCGATAAGAGCGAGGATTACTCCTCACTCTATCAGGCGACTTAAGAAGTACAACAATACGAGCACATTTCCATGCCTTCGGGAAGTAGCCCTCATTAATGCACCTACCGTACACCGCCTCCAGGTATTCAGGGATGGCCTTCCAGATGTTCTTACACATCTCTCAGGTCAACCCATCCAAACCTGGGGACTTCCTGCTTCTCACCCGACAAAAACAGTCATCTAATTCCGACCTCTCCAAGTTTGGAGGGTCAGCAACCTCCACCGGTGGGGGAGGATAGTTGCCTGGCTCCGCTCTTGGAAAGAAAACCCCCAACAATGCGTCCGTGCAGTCCCTTCATGAAGACAACACGGTGTCGCCAACATGGAGGCATCCTATGTCCACCTGACTCTTTCTACCCCTGCAGATACGGTAAACCCTACCCCAGGGGTCATCCCTATTGTCCTGTACAAATCTCCTCCACTCGTTCTCCTTAACCGTAACAATCATGTCCTTGTACGTCTTAAGGCTGCCAAGATACTCAGTCCTACGCTGAGCTAGATCTACAGCATTGGCGCGCCTACCCCTCTGGAAACGTCTCCGGAGGTGTCGAACGCGCCGCCGCATCGTCTCTAACTCAGGGGTCCACCATCTGATCCTTTTGGGCTTCGCATAACTAGCTCGGCCCAACAGTGCATCATTCACCGCAGATGCCGTCCGGACAATCTTGTCAACCTGGTCGTCAATCGTTAGTAGCCTAAAGTCTTCAATTGGCACCAATGACAATGCCTCCCTAAAACTGTACCGATAATGGTCCCAATCAACGTCACACGTTCGCCATCGTAAAACGCCACCAGTCTCCCTAGTCCGTTGTGGACAAGTAACCCTAATCTCGATGAGATTATGGTCACTTATCCCCCAATCGGCACAAACTCTCCAACTAAAGTCTAAAGCAGTAATTGCCGCCCCATTCGCAGCTGTCACGTCAATGTCACTGACGCCCATTGGCCCATCGAAAGTATATAGCTCACTCGGCTCATTCAATACGCTCAAATCTCGCGAGAGCAACCATTCACTAAGCACTCCTCCTCGTATAAGGTTCGGATGTCCAGACCCAAGTCTGGAGGTCTTACTGAACCACATACGAGAGGAGGCGTTCGCATCTAGGCCGAGGATAACCGGAATACTACTCGCCGCGAGTAGTACCGTATCCATATACCCTAGATAGGGTTCCAATGATGGCCTACAGTAGATGCTAGCCAGAAACATCTCCCCAAACCACCCTTTCAGCCTAACACACACCCCAAGCTGGCTATCAACTAATTTCGTACAGTCCACGTCACTGTCCCTAACTATAATCGCGGCCTTTCCCACACCTTCAGTAAATACACGCAACCACCCCGGAATCCCCCTAACATCACCATTCGCAAAGTACGGCTCCTGGATCAGGGCAAAACTAGCATCCAGCTGACACATAGCTTGCCCCAGCTCGCACGTCACCGCCTTCGAGCGCTGACAATTCAGCTGCAAAAGGCGCAACTCCATTAATGTCTGGCGTTCGCCCTGGCAACCATAGCTGAGTACGTGGGACACGCAAACGACAACATACTGTGGTCTGCTGGCAGGCCCCTCATCTCACAGTTACGGCACCTCACCGGGTTAACACAACGTGAGGCCAGATGCCCCATCGTCTCGCACGTCCTGCGCACATCCTGCCCCATCCTACACTCACGATGCAGGTGATCAAAGCCGAGGCAGCGGTAGCAGTGCGGGATCGCATCCTGTTGCCGCAACCTGAAGCTGAACCACTTCACATAGACCCTACCGACATCCAGGAGCGCGTTCGCAACACGCTCACTGCACTCCACTATAACGCAGACCTGTCCGGCAGGGTCAGACCTCCAGGGACTGGTAACCAGACGAACGCTCCTCTTGAACACCTCATAGCTCATACGCTCCTTCAGGTTCATCTCGAACAACTCAGACATAAATTCGTCGGGAGTGATCGCCGCGTGCACTCCGGCAACCACCACCCTTGGACCAAGCTTATCGCTGACAGTCACCTCCAGGCCGACCTCCTCAAACTTTTTGTTTGAGGCTATCCTCGACCTCTCCGCCACCGAAGGTGTACGAATGACTGCACCACTAGTTCTCTTCAGAGGCCGGATCTCGTGCGCTCTGACTCCAAGGGTGGGTCCGACCTGTTCGACGACCTTATTCACTACCTCCTTGGAAGTTGCGCCCATCTTCTTGTCACGAACGACCACCGACCAGGTTTCCACAGGCCTGGGAACCGCGACACCCCGTGCCCTAACAACCGCAGCAACCGTTGGGGCCTGAGCAACAGGCCTAGTAGCGGGAGCTGGCACTGTGGTCACCGACTGAACCGGCCTGGGAGACTGGAGGATGTCCAGCCTACCCCTCAACCGCTCGTTGTCTACCAGCAGTTTCATCACCAACTCCTCGTATCCACCAGCCTGGCTCATGAGTCTGCCGCACTAAGATTCTCACCGAACAGCACCTCACGGAAACTGTCAGTGACAACCTTAACGTCCGCCACAGTAACACCACCATCACAGCTCATAGAAAAGGCAGCAGCCGAAGCCACAGCCCTTTTACGCTGTCTGCTTTCCCTGCCAACAGATGCCAACGGGGGAAACGCAGCAGCGAACCCACCACCAACCGCAGAGCTACCAGAGATAGCAGCAGCAGCACCAGCATCCGACGTAGTACATACACCAGAACCAGCAGCACCAACAGCAACACCACCAACTGCACCACCAGCAGCACCACCAACACCACCAAAAACACCACCACCAGCACCACCACCAGCACCACCACCAGCACCACCACCAGCAGCAGCACCAACAGCAGAACCGCGACCAGCACCACTCTTACCGACATCAGCAGCAGCAGAAGCAGCATCAGCAACAGGAGCAGACTTAAAACGTTTGGTGGTCGCCTTACCACCATTCGCCTTTACCTCAGCTTCTGACCCCGAACTGCTCAGCTCGCTCTCCGTATGACGGAGACGAGACTTCGCAGGTGGAGGGGGTCCCATCACCTCATCAGTGACTGCCCCAGACGCAGCGTCAGAGGCATCACCCTTCGCCGTCTTGCGAGGTTTCCCCGCAGGAGGCATAATATAATATTCAAATTCCAAGATTCTAACGACTCACTAGAATCAAAAATAAACGCAGCCAACAAGAAGTCAATAAACGTAGCCAAGTCCGTCACCAATTCCAATTAAACACGCCCGAAACCGAAATACAACTCGAAATTCAATGTCCAATAAACACGCCGAACCGTCTACAAAACACACTCTGGTAGCACCAAAACCCACCGCACGAGTATGATAACTCCACTCCGTTAGTCCTATCTAACCTCACTTCTTCAAATTGCTACTGACCTTGAAGTCAAAAACTGAAACACCACAGAATTACCCCTGGGAGTCTCAACTTTAAAACAACAACTCTTCACAATTTTATCGCTAACACTTGCAAAGCACACGGTTTTCACACACGACAGTTTGAAACAACTCAAAAATTTTCCGCTTTGAAAAAACACGTCTTTACACTCCGACAGCCAAACTAGAAGTGATCATGGTGACTATGAAATCAAATTCCATGAAAAATTCGCAACAACTCCTAAAGTCATTAGGAGCCGAAATTGTTATCTGATCACCAAAGGATAATCGCCACAAAGGTGTTGTTTGATAACATAAAAAAATATAATAAAATAAAAGATTAATTTCAAATTAGAAAATTATCCGTCGGCACTTCTTTATTTTATAACATCCAAAACGATAATGATATGACATTAAAAAATGTAGTTGTTCAATGCTTCTACATAACAATGATACTGTTATTTTTCTACGTATTGATACAGTTTTATGTAAATATAAATGATGCAAAGAGAAAGAACATAAAGGCAACAAATTATTTAAAAGAATTAATTGTTTAGAATAAATATACAAAATTGCAATATAAATTTATCTATTTTTCTGACGCAACATACTGCCACCATGAAAGGCACTTTCAATCAGCTTCGATAGGTAAAGGTGCGATTTTGTGGATGGATCGTCGAAGAATCCCTTAAATGTTTGTAGGTTTGCCACTCTTTCCTTTCCGTCACTGCCTGGAAACGTCTTAATGATGCGAGCTAGTACCCATTGTTGAGGTGGAAGATTATCTTCATGTATAATCACCAACGCGCCTTCTTTCACATGTTCTTTGTACTTGTACCATTTTCATCTTTGTTGTAAGTCTAACACTTAGTCACTGACCCATTGTAGCCAGAACTGCTGTTTAAGATAGGTTACAAGTTGCCATCGATGGTAGTTTTAAATAAAGATTTTCTCATTTCCTTTTGTGGAAGTTCTGTTTTCAATATCACCATTTGGCCAATTTACTTCTGTTTCTGAAAGAAATTTAGGATCGGAAAACCATATTGAGTTGAGAAGATCGTTTGCAAAACAGCCTCTTTAAACTATATCATGCGGGGTTTTGCTTTGAAGGCAACAAAACAAACGTATGACGAAGAATGGTTGGTAAGCCAGTTTAAGAATATTTTTGAGTCTGACCAAAAGCAAATTCGATAGTTGAAACGACTGAATTTAGAATTAATTTTGGACTATGTTCTACTTAATAGTAAAGCGGCGCATAGTTCTAAGCGAGGCAAGGATTGATTAATGATTGGAGCTACTTTCGATTTTGCTATAACCAAAGTTGATTTGAATTGGTTCTTATTAGTTACACGAATATAGAGACAATAACCATATGCCAATTGAGAGGCATCTGCAAGTCCGTGGATGTCAAATTCTGTTTATGGAGATGTTCCTACAAATCTTGGTAATTCAATTTTTGTTATATACGGAAGATTTTCTTCGATTTGTCTCCAACGAGTCGATAAACTAGAGTTGAGTGGTGCATCCCAATCTAATTTTTGTCTTCACATGTCTTGAATAAGAATCTTGCATGATATTATAATAGGGCTTAGTAAACCGAGGAAGTCAAAAATTTTCGCGACAGCTGATAACACGGATTTTATTGTTGAAAATAAGAAACATCGTCCTTAGGTTTCCAGGACATCCTAAAAGCCTTTGTTATATACTCATCGTTTGTTTTTTGTTTTTCCATGCAATGGAGAGGAGCAATATTTGGGCAATTTGAATTCCACTTTGACAATTCCATTCCAGCTCTTCGCAATATTTCTGTAAGTTCACTTCTTTTAATTGAAAGTTTGAAAAGATTATGTGCCCTAGTAAGCAAGTCATCGACGTATAGATCTTGCTTGAGAGTTTCATAGCCAACCGGAAATTGATCTTTGTAGAAATCTGTAAAGAATAAGCTTTTTACGGCAAGAAAGAGAGCAGCTGATGTCCCGTAAGTTACAGTATTTAACTTGTATAATATAATTGGATTATTAATATTGTTCCTCCACAAAATCAATTGAAAGTTGCGATCTCTTTCATCCACTAAGAATTGTCTATACATTTTGCAAATATCAGCAGAGAGGGCCAATTTATTTAAACGAAAAGATAACATTATACTGATGAATTCTTGTTGAACTGTTGGACCGACCATCAAGGTTTCATTTAGAGAATGAGAATTTGTTGATGTGCGACAAAAGGCATCAAAGATCACACGAAGTTTCGTTGTGGTGCTTTAAGGACGTAAGACGGAATGATGAGGTATAACGTAATGTAAAGATTTTAGGCTATTAAAGCTAACGGGTGACATATGACCAAGTCGAATATATTCATCCATGAAATCAGAATACATTTATCTTAAATTGTTACCTTTCGAAAATCGTTCTTCTAAATACAAAAATGGACGGCGTGCTGTTTCAATTCAGCCACCAAGTTGTTTAATATAGGGTTTAAATGGCAAACGAACCTGTACTCTACCACTGGAATCAAAAATAGTATTTTGATCAAAATGTCTTCGCATAATTTCTCTTCTTCAATGAAAATAGGTGAATGCTGATTAAATTCTTCGATTTCCCAAAAGACTTTTAGTAATAAATCTAGATCATCATTTTTTGTAATGAAATTGCATGATAATGCCCCTTGAGGAAGTTGATTATTTATACTACCACCAATGACCCATCCGAGGGATGTATTTATGAGACAGGGTAGTCCATTCCACAGAGAAATTTTGCCATCAAGTAACAATTGAAAGAAAATTTCGGAACTTAGAAGAATATCGATACGTTGAGGTATGTGAAATTGTGGATCTGCTAGTTCAAAACACTTTGGGATGCTCCAATTTAATTTGTTCAGCTAGATGTTGCGACGACTTTGTGACCAAAAAATCTGTTGT